>OZ030017.1:73170418-73332918 GCA_964023405.1 Apodemus agrarius | reverse complement strand
AGGAGTGTTCCTCTTTCTCCACATCCTCGCCAGCACTTGTTGTCTCTTGAGTTTTTAATCTTAGCCATTCTGACTGGTGTGAGGTGGAATCTCAGGGTTGTTTTGATTTGCATTTCCCTGATGACTAATGATGTTGAACATCTTTTAAGGTGTTTCTCGGCCATCCGAATTTCTTCTGGTGAGAATTCTTTGTTTAGCTCTGTGCCCCATTTTTTGATAGGGTTATTTGGTTCTTTGCGGTCTAACTTCTTGAGTTCTTTGTATATATTGGATATTAGCCCTCTGTCGGATGTGGGGTTGGTGAAGATCTTTTCCCACTTTGTTGGTTGCCGTTTTGTCCTTCTGACAGTGTCCTTTGCTTTGCAGAAACTTTGTAATTTTATGAGGTCCCATTTGTCGATTCTTGATCTTAGAGCATAAGCTATTGGTGTTCTGTTCAGGAACTTTTCCCCTGTGCCCAAGTCCTCCAGGGTCTTCCCAAGTTTCTTTTCTAATAGTTTCAGTGTGTCTGGTTTTATGTGGAGGTCCTTGATCCACTTGGAGTTGATCTTAGTACAAGGAGATAAGAGTGGGTCAATTCGCATTCTTCTGCATGTTGACCTCCAGTTGAACCAGCACCATTTGTTGAAAAGGCTATCTTTTTTCCACCGGATGGTTGTGGCTCCTTTATCAAAGATCAAGTGACCATAAGTCTGTGGGTTAATTTCTGGGTCTTCAATCCTATTCCATTGATCTACCTGCCTGTTGCTGTACCAATACCATGCAGTTTTTAACACAATTGCTCTGTAGTACTGCTTGAGGTCAGGGATATTGATTCCCCCAGAAGTCCTTTTATTGTTGAGAATAGTTTTAGCTATCCTGGGTTTTTTGTTGCTCCAGATGAATTTGAGAATTGCTCTTTCTAGATCTATGAAGAATTGATTTGGGATTTTGATGGGGATTGCATTGAATCTGTAGATTGCTTTTGGCAAGATGGCCATTTTTACTATATTGATCCTGCCAATCCAGGAGCAAGAAATATTTTTCCATCTCCTGAGGTCTTCTTCGATTTCTTTCTTCAGGGACTTGAAGTTCCTGTCATACAGATCTTTCACTTGTTTGGTTAGAGTTACGCCAAGGTACTTTATGTGGTTTGTGGCTATTGTGAAGGGTGTTATTTCCCTAACTTCTTTCTCAGCCTGCTTGTCCTTTGAGTACAAGAAGGCTACTGATTTGCTTGAGTTAATTTTATAACCAGCCACGTTGCTGAAGTTGTTTATCAGCTGTAGAAGTTCTCTGGTGGAGTTTTTTGGATCGCTTAAGTAGACTATCATATCATCTGCAAATAATGATACTTTGACTTCTTCCTTTCCAATTTGTATCCCTTTGACTTCCTTATGTTGTCTGATTGCTCTCGCTAGAACTTCAAGTACTATATTGAAAAGATATGGAGAGAGAGGACAGCCTTGTCTAGTCCCTGATTTTAGTGGAATTGCTTCAAGTTTCTCTCCATTTATTTTGATGTTGGCTACTGGTTTGCTGTAGATTGCTTTTACTATGTTTAGATATGGGCCTTGAATTCCTGCTCTTTCCAAGACTTTTAGCATGAAAGGATGCTGAATTTTGTCAAATGCTTTTTCAGCATCTAATGAGATGACCATGTGGTTTTTTTCTTTTAGTTTGTTTATGTAGTGGATTACATTGATGGATTTCCGTATATTGAACCATCCCTGCATTCCTGGAATGAAGCCTACTTGATCATGGTGAATGATCGTTTTGATATGCTCTTGGATTCGGTTGGCAAGGATTTTATTTAGTATTTTTGCATCTATATTCATAAGAGAAATTGGCCTGTAGTTCTCTTTCTTTGTTGGATCTTTTTGTGGTTTAGGTATCAGCGTAATTGTGGTTTCGAAGAATGAGTTGGGCAGTGTCCCTTCTGTCTCTATTTTGTGGAATAGTTTGAAGAGTATTGGTGTTAAGTCTTCTTTGAAGGTCTGGTAGAATTCTGCACTAAAACCATCTGGTCCCGTACTTTTTTTGGTTGGGAGGCTTTCTATAACCCCTTCTATTTCTTTAAGGGTTATGGGACTGTTTAGCTGGTCTACTTGATGCTGATTTAATTTTGGTATTTGGTATCTGTCTAGGAAATTGTCCATTTCCTCCAGATTCTCCAGTTGTTTTGAGTATAGGCCTTTGTAGTAGGATCTGATGATCTTTTGAATTTCCTCTGTTTCTGTTGTTATATCCCCCTTTTCATTTTTAATTTTGTTAATTTGGATACTATCTCTGTGCCCTTTGGTTAGTCTAGCTAAGGGCTTATCTATCTTGTTGATTTTCTCGAAGAACCAGCTCTTGGTTTTGTTGATTCTTTGTATGGTTCTCTTTGTTTCTGCTTGATTGATTTCAGCCCTTAGTTTGATGATTTCCTCTCTTCTACTCCTCCTGGGTGAGTTAGCTTCTTTTTGTTCCAGCGCCTTCAGGTGTGCTGTTAAGTTGCTAGTGTATGCTCTTTCCAGTTTCTTTTTGGAGGCACTCAGGGCTATGAGTTTTCCTCTTAGCACTGCTTTCATTGTATCCCAGAGATTTGGGTAGGTCGTACCTTCATTTTCATTGAAGTCTAAAAAGTCTTTGATTTCTTTCTTTATTTCTTCCTTGACCAGGGTGTCATTGAGTAGAGTATTGTTCAGTTTCCATGTGTATGTGGGCTTTCTGTAGTTCTTCTTGCTATTGAAGACCACTTTTACTCCATAGTGATCCGATAGGAGACATGGGATTAGTTCGGTCTTCTTGTATTTGTTGAGGTCTGTTTTGTGACCAATTATATGATCAATTTTTGAGAAGGTACCGTGCGGTGCTGAGAAAAAGGTATACTCTTTTGTTTTAGGATGGAATGTTCTATATATATCTGTTAAATCCAATTGGTCCAAAGCTTCAATTAGTTTCACTGTGTCCCTGTTTAGTTTCTGCTTTCCTGATCGGTCCATTGAGGAGAGTGGAGTGTTGAAGTCACCTACAATCATTGTGTTAGGTGCGATGTGTGCTTTAAGCTTTAGTAAAGTTTCTTTTACGAATGAGGGTGCCCTTGCATTTGGTGCATAGATGTTCAGTATTGAGAATTCTTCTTGGTGGATTTTCCCTTTGACAAGCAGGAAGTGACCTTCTGTGTCTCTTTTGATGACTTTAGGTTGAAAGTCGATTTTATCTGATATTAGAATGGCTACTCCAGCTTGTTTCCTGGGACCATTTGCTTGTAGAACTGTCTTCCAGCCTTTTACTCTAAGGAGGTGTTTGTCTTTGACACTGAGATGTGTTTCCTGTATGCAGCAAAATGTAGGGTCCTGTTTCCGTATCCAGTCTGTTAGTCTGTGTCTTTTGATTGGGGAATTGAGTCCATTGATATTAAGAGATATTAAGGAATAGTAATTATTACTTCCTGACATTTTGGGAATTGTTATTATTATTTGTATTTGAGTGGTTCTCTTCTTTTGGGTTGGATGAGATGGGGTTTCTATCTTGTTTCTTCTGGGGTGTTGTTTCCCCCCTTGTGTTGGTATTTTTCCCCTATTATCCTTTGTAGGGCTGGGTTTGTAGATAAGTATCTTGCAAATTTGGTTTTGTCGTGGAATATCTTGGTTTCCCCATCTATGGCAATTGAGAGTTTCGCTGGGTATAGTAGTCTTGGCTGAAGTTTGTGTTCTCTTAGGGTCTGCATAAGGTCTGCCCAGGATCTTCTAGCTTTCATGGTCTCAGGTGAGAAGTCTGGTGTAATTCTGATAGGTCTTCCTTTATATGTTACTTGTCCTTTTTCTCTTACTGCCTTTAATATTCTTTCTTTGTTTAGTACATTTGGGGTTTTGACTATTATGTGACGGGAAGTATTTCTGTTCTGGTCCAGTCTATTTGGGGTTCTATAGGCTTCTTGTATATTCATGGGCATCTCTCTCTTTAGGTTGGGGAAATTTTCTTCCATAATTTTGTAGAAGATATTTGCTGGCCCTTTAAGTTGTAGATCTTCATTCTCATCTATCCCTATAATCCTTAGGTTTGGTCTTCTCATTGTGTCCTGGATTTCCTGAATGTTTTGGGTTACCAGCTTTTTGCATTTTGCATTTTCTTTAATTGTTGAATCCATGGTTCCTATGGTATCTTCAGCATCTGAGATTCTGTCTTCTATCTCTTGTATTCTATTGTTGATATTTGCATCTATGACTCCTGATTTCTTCCCAAGGTTTTCTATTTCCAACATTGTCTCCCTTTGCGATTGCTTAGTTGTTTCTACTTCTGTTTTTAGATTTTGTATGGTTTTGCTCAGATCTTTCAGTTGCTTGTTTGTGTTTTCCTGTAATTCTTTAAGGGATTTTTGTGTTTCCTCCTTTATGACTTCTACTCGTTGACCCATGTTCTCTTGTATTTCTTTGGGTGATTTTTGTTTCTCCCCCTTATTGGGATTCACTTTTTGCTCTATATTCTCCTGGATTTCTTTAAGTGATTTTTGTGTCTGCCTTGTATGGGCTTCTAGTTTTTGATCTATTTTCTCCTCTATTACTTTAAGAAATTTATCTAAGTGATCCTCAATCTGCATCTTTACCAGTGATTTTAGATCTGAGTCTTGTTTTTCTGGTGTGTTGAGATATCTGGGATTTAATTGTGTTTGTCTTGCAATGGCTTCTAGCTTTTGATCTATTTTCTCATGTATTACTTTAAGAGATTTATCTAAGTGTTCCTCTATCAGCATCCTGACCAGTGATTTTAGATCTGAGTCTTGTTTTTCTGGTGTTTCGGGGTATCCAATATTTATTGCTGTTGGGGAACTGGGTTCGGATGCCGCCATATTGCCTTGATTTTTGTTAGTAGCGATCTTACGTTTGCCTTTTGCCATCTGGTTAACTCTGGTGTTAGTTGGTCCTGTAGATACTAGCTGGTGCTTGACCCTCCTGTGGGGTTGTAAGGCTATTTCCCAGTGACTGGGATACCTGAATCACTGTCCTGCGGGGCTCTTGCTCACAGATTGCTGACAGGTGGCCTGAGTCCCCCGAGGTCTTAACCTCAGGATATCCCAGGTATTTGGTTCCGCCTGTTGGGCGGCTGCTCTGCACTGCTCCTGCTCAGGGTTCGCTGTCTGATATCCTGTTTCCCCAGGGGTCTTAAAGTTGGGATATCTCAGTTATCTGGTTCCGCCTGCTGGTCCCAAGCTGCTGGGAAGCTGGCTGGGTCCGGTTTCCAGCTTCCCTGCCACTGGCTGGATGGGAGGCTGGTTCGGCCTCCGGCTGGGTCTGGGTACCTGGCACACTGGCTGACTCTGGCTTCCTCACCACCAGCTGGACGGGAAGCTGCAGGCAATATGGCAGCTGCCTGCAGGGAGCTCGGGGTCCGTCCCGCGCGCGAGTGCAGAGTGCACCCGCTATTCTGTGCCCAATTCCCACTCCAGGCCTGAGTCCCCGAAGGTCTTAAGCTCGGGCTGTGTCGGGTACCTGGTTCTGCCACCGCCGCCGGATGGTTCTGAGCACCTGGGACGCTGGGTGACCCTCCGGCTTCCCCACCGCCAGCTGGGCGGGAAGCTGCAGGCAATATGGCAGCTGCCTGCAGGGAGCTCGGGGTCCGCCCCGCGCGCGAGTGCAGAGTGCACCCGCTATTCTGTGCCCAATTCCCACTCCAGGCCTGAGTCCCCGAAGGTCTTAAGCTCGGGCTGTGTCGGGTACCTGGTTCTGCCGCCGCCGCCGGATGGTTCTGAGCACCTGGGACGCTGGGTGACCCTCCGGCTTCCCCACCGCCAGCTGGGCGGGAAGCTGCAGGCAATATGGCAGCTGCCTGCAGGGAGCTCGGGGTCCGCCCCGCGCGCGAGTGCAGAGTGCACCCGCTATTCTGTGCCCAATTCCCACTCCAGGCCTGAGTCCCCGAAGGTCTTAAGCTCGGGCTGTGTCGGGTACCTGGTTCTGCCGCCGCCGCCGGATGGTTCTGAGCACCTGGCACGCTGGGTGACCCTCCGGCTTCCCCACCACCAGCTGGGCGGGAAGCTGCAGGCAATATGGCAGCTGCCTGCAGGGAGCTCGGGGTCCGCCGCGCGAGTGCAGAGTGCACCCGCTATTCTGTGCCCAACTCCCACTCCAGGCCTGAGTCCCCGAAGGTCTTAAGCTTGGGCTGTGTCGGGTACCTGGTTCTGCCGCCGCCGCCGGATGGTTCTGAGCACCTGGGACGCTGGGTGACCCTCCGGCTTCCCCACCGCCAGCTGGGCGGGAAGCTGCAGGCAATATGGCAGCTGCCTGCAGGGAGCTCGGGGACCAATTTACTTTTTACTAACGATGCATGAGGCTCCTGCCCAGTCTCATCTTTCCATTGTTAATGTGTGCATTCATGACATAGAAAGCTACGAAAGCAACATGGCTGCATTTCAGTAAAAATTATTTTAAAAATCAGGTGGTACACCGAGTTCCGAGCTGTGTATGTGGTTCAGCAGTATGATTTATTGCTGTGTAAAGGCTGGGGTGAGGTGAGGGGCAGTGAGAGGGCTTAGTAGTTAAGAGTGTGCACTTAACCGAGGGCCTCGGATGATGTTGTCGTTAGCTCTTGAGTGCTGGACTTGCAGATATGTACCCAGCTTATTCCGTGCTGGGAATAGAACCCAGGGATGTGTAAGTGCCAGGAAAGTGCTGGGAGCCACTTTCCTAGTCCCCACCTGCTTATAATGTTTCTTTCTTTAAATTATTTTTCCGTATAGCCTCACATTTATTTATTTATTTATTTATTTATTTGGATTTGTTTTTTTAGAGACAGGGTTTCTCTGTATTGCCCTGGCTGTCCTGGAACTCACTCTATAGACCAGGCTGGCCTTGAACTCAGAAATCCGCCTGCCTCTGCCTTCCAGAGTGCTGGGATTACAGGTGTGCGTCACCACCACCCGGCTTAATTTTTTGGGTTTTTTTTTTTTTTTTTACATGCATTTATTTTTTAGGGTCCTGACTTTGTAGAATTCAGAGCTCATGTCCTTCTGTGTTGGTGTGTAACTCCCTAATCAGGTTTGAGGTTTAGATGTGCTCATTATGCCCCCTGGACTTCTCACCAAGGTCCTGAAGTCCCTGCTACCCAACTGTCCCACCGAGTCCTGTGCTAGTTCCTGGGCTCCATTTTTTTTTTTCAAGACATATTTGAAAGCTGTCATCTGATTCCAAACCCATTTGCCATCTGTGGGTATAAGAGAAAATAATACACATCTTTAAGTGCCGAACGGACATTTGGAAAGGAGGGCTTTGTCTTGGAAACCATTCATAATTAGAGCATAAAGAGCCGTATGTAATTACCTTTTCCTTGTTCTGCGAGAACGACGGCGGCGAGCGCCTGACAGTAGATGGCAGTGTTTCTTAATGAATAGTGTAGGCTCCATTCCCCTGAGCCGGGGGGGAGAAGCATTTTTGTGTCTCTGGCATTAAGACTAATAAACACAAAGCTGCAGAAAGTTCTGAGCAATCCCCCCTGCTCCTCTTCCCGCCCGTGAGCTTAATTAAAGTCAACGAAGGGGCTTAGCGCCTCATCCTCCCTGCCTTTCCGAGCCTCCCGTTTTGGTGGTGTCTCCTCTCAGACCGGCTCCGGCTAAGACGGAGGGAAGGGTAGCTCACAAAGCCAGAATCGAATGCCTGGACAGGGATGGGGTCAGTGGCACAGCACTGGGCTCTATGCTTACTGCCTGCTGACAAATGCACAGTGCCTCCTGGGTGTGGTCCCGTGTTCTGCCAGAGAGCAACGTTGGTGTTCAACCTGCTTCTACCACGCTCTCATTCCACCTGTTCGACCTTGGTAAAGATCTCCTCTTTCTAATCTCCAGTTTTTAACATGTGCATATGAATATTTTTTAATGTACATACGTTTAACATCTCTTATTACCATATATTAATTACATATTAACGGATCTCATGATGGCATTATCATAATCATATTCTCCCCTAATTTCCTCTTTGTCTCCTCCTAGTCCTGCTGATCTCCTTCCTCTTCTCAACCAGTCTCCTTTCTACTTTTGTGTGTGTGTACATGTGTGTGTGTATGAGGGTGTACATGTATATGTGTATGTGTATAGGCATGTATATATGTGCATGTATGTTTGTATGTGTGCATGAGTGTGTGTGTATGTGTGCCATGTGTGCATGTGTGTGTACCTGTATGTGTGTATAGGCATGTATATATATGTGCATGTATGTTTGTATGTGTGCATGAGTGTGTGTGTATGTGTGCCATGTGTGCATGTGTGTGTGCCTGTATGTGTGTACTAAGGACTTTAATTAGGGTTGCTTATGGGAGCATGGATGAAGAATTGTTTACTGGAGCATGGGCACCTTACTGGTGGCTACATGATTGAAGAAAATGTCTCCCCCTCTCCAGCAACAGTTAATTGCACATATATCCTCAGAGAGGGGTATGGCCATGCGAGTCCCTCTCTCTAGCAATAGCTAACTGTCAATAAATCTTTAGGGATATTTGCGACCTATCTAGCTGGGGCTAAATCACAAGACTGAGTCTCAAAAATAATAGTGGGGGGGGGAGAAAAAGCTGTGAGTCGTGAGTGGTGACTGCCCGTCTCTCACAGCCTCACACCTGGCTCCTTGCATTTCTCTGTGGTTTGGAGCGCTCAGAACACCCCAGTGCATCAGTGCCTTAACCCTGGGGATTTAGATGTGGTTGTTCAGGTCCTTGGGTGACTCTGTTGGCAGCTGTGCTGAGATGTCCAGGCTGTGGTATTCTGTCCGGATTACAAGGCGTCACCTGCAGAAGCGAGGCCAGGCCTCAGGCTTGTGCAGCAGCTGGGAGTTTGCATCCCAGTCTCAGTGAGATGTCAGGCTGACAGGCGCCACCTGGGCACCGTGCAGCTGGTGCAGCAGGGCTGCTGACAGGTGGCTTTGGCAGAGAGGAGGTTGAAAGGTGAGGGTCATGTCTACCACTCCCCTGTGCTTCCTGACATACAGAAACAAAGCCCTGCAAGAAACCACAGACGGCGTCATGCGATTTTGTTGTTTCTTGGGTTTTCTTTGTGCTTCTCTGGTTTGCCCTCTCTTTGTTTGGATAACTGTCCGTCTTTCTATCTGCTTCCTTTGTTGGTTTCTGTGTGTCTCTCTATACCTGTTGCCTGCCTCTCTCCTCTTTCTGTCTCATTCCTTCGTTCCTTCCTTCCTTTTCTCCATATCTTTCTTCTTTGGCAGTACTGGGAATCTTACCCAGCACTTCACATGTTAGTCATGTGACAGGCACTCTACCACCAAGCTATATCCCTATATATGCCCTGTTTCTGCCTGTTTATTTCAATCTCCTAACTTTGACCTGTCTTTCTGTCTCTTGACTTTATTGATCTGGTAGGACTTCCACTATGACATCAGTACTTCTGTTATGTGTATTAGATATACACATATAGATGCTTGGTATAGTGCTGCTACTTACAGTTATTCTAGATGAAGGTACAAAGGTATAGACATATTCTGTCTTTATTTGCAGTATAGTAAATTAAACCACAAGAACTTCACAGTACTGTAATATAAAATGGAGTTTGTGTTAGTGATAGCGTCCTACTATGTAACTCTTTGAGTATGGTCAAAATGGGCAAAGCCGAACCAAGGTGTTCCAGTGCTCAGTCATATGGAATGCATTTTTACTTACCATAGTTTCAGCTCATGTTTATTAGGATATGTGATGGTTTATATAGATTATTGGAATCTATGAAAGGAATCTGTGGTCGTGGCTGTGATAGATTATGAGTTTAGGTTAACCCTTAGGCATGCGTATGGAGACTTTTCTTGATTAGGTTCATTGAGATAGGACAGTGCCATTTTATAGGCCGGGCTTCTGGACGCAATAAAGAGAAGAAAGTGAGCTCAGCACTAGTATTCATCTCTTTCTTCTTCCCAACTGTGGGTGTGATGTGGCCAGCCGTCTCACACTCCTGCAGGGCCCCACCCCGACCCCATGAAGGACTGTACCCTCAGACTGTGGGAAAACAAAGCTGTCCTGTCTTGGTTGTTTTGGTATTTTGTCACAGCAACAGGAAGAGGAAGGCAAGATAGATAGGATGGGACTCTACCGTGCGAGTCCATTTGCCTCCTCCTTCTCCTTTCCCCCTTTATCTGTCTCCTCCCTTCCCTCCGTGTGTGTGTGTGTGTGTGTGTGTGTGTGTGTGTGTGTGCACGTGCATTAAGGAATTGGCTTACACAATTATGAGGACCAAGAAAACTATTCTAAGATCTCTACTTGTCACACTGGTGACACAGAGAGGTGGCCTAGTTTGAGTGTGAGTCTGAAGACAGGTCTGCTCTGAGACTGAAGACAGAGAGGCAGAATTCCTCCCTGTCCTCCTTTCATCTTTCTCGTCTCCCTCATGTCATTACTGGATTGGCGGAAGCCCACCCACCCTGGAGAGGGCTCTTCCTTTCAGTGCACTGAGTTCCCACTCAGGTGCTAATTGCATCCCTCTGCTCATTCTCTCCCTGTCTCTAATCAAATGTTCGGTGTCCTTTGTCCCCGAAGTCTATGCACTGGCTGGCGGAAAAGTGCTTGACTTGAAAGCATGAAGACCTGAATTCTGTTTCCAGAACTCGTGTTAGAGAGGTCCAGTGTGGTGGCACGAGTGTGTAACTCCAGTGCTGTGGAGGGGACACTCCTGTGGACTCACCGGCCAGTTGGCCTAGCTGGATGGGTAAGCCTTGCATCAGTAAGAGACTCTGTCTCTAAAAACAATATGGACAGCACCTGTGATGGTTCGTATATGATTGGCCCAGGGAGTGACCCTATTAGGAGGTGTGGTCTTGTTGGAGTAGGTGTGTCACTGTGGGTGTGGGCTTAAGACCCTCACCCTAGTTGCTTGGAAGTCAGTCTTCCACTAGCAGCCTTCAGATGAAGATGTAGAACTCTCAGCTCCTCCTGCACCATATCTGCCTGGATGCTGCCATGTTTCTGCCTTGATGACAATGGTCTGAACCTCTGAGCCTGTAAGCCAGCCCCAATTAAATGTTGCCTTTTATAAAACTTGCATTGGTCATGGTGTCTGTTCACAGCAGTAAAACCCTAACTAAGACAACACCTGAGGACAACATGTGAAGTTGACCTCCAACCTCCATACCCATGTGCACACATATGCACTTACATCTCCATGCATGAGCACACATGTGCGCTTGTGCATGTGTATGTGTGTGTGCACATGCACACACACAGAAATAGACACACACACAAATAGAGATAGCTAGCTAGCTAGACAGACAGCAGACAGACAGGTTGATGCATGGATGCTATTGATATCCCTCTCTCCCTTCTCCTCATCGCCATCACATCCACTCGGTTTTCCTCTTCACTCAGGGTGTGGCTGCTTTTTTAGGTGGTCATGTCTGGTTTCAAGGCCATTGAATGAATGACTTCTTCACTGTTTGTTATAGCAGAACCAAACTAAATATAGTTTATTTCACTGGCAAAATTAAAAAAAAAAACATACATAACTCTCATTGGTGATATTATCCAGTGAGAGAATTCAGAATTTGATTATATAACTATCTGTTTTCTTGTTAGCCTTCTATTTTGGAAATAAACTCATTTAGGCTGGGCTTATTATCTATGGAAAGCAGAAGATGGCAGTTCTTTGTGTCCTGTTTGCCAGGGCATTTGTTCAGTTGGAGAAAGGTGCTCCACACGATCTCTGCATCCTGCTGCTTTTCCTGGGTCAGTTACGGCTCCTTTTCTGCTGGAACTCTGCTTGACATTTCCATACTGCTGATCGCCTATGGACCAGGACACACCTGGGGGGTCTCTATGCCACCAGATTCACTGCCGGCTAGTACACACCACGGGGTTCCCACACCACTGAATCCCCTGTTGGCCAGGACACACAGTGTGAAGCTGTTGGATGCAAACTGTCCCCGAAATCAGCCCAGTGCACGAAAAAAAAAATACATCTGTGATGTTTAAATAGAACTCTGAAAACTCAGTCCATCAGGGATAGAAAAGGCAGGCCTGTAAGTATATGATAGAACTATAGAATATAGCACCCCGTGCTAAATATCAGGCTTCATAGCTTCTGAAAATCTGTGACGAATTATGGTGAGCTTTAAAAATGTTTCCAACAGTGCCTTGCTTTGAAAAGCCTAGGGCAGATCAAGTATGGGAAACAGGCTGGGGAGAGATGGCTCAGTTGGCAAAGGGTTAATCTTGGAAGCATGAGGACCAGGGTTTCATCCCCAGGACCCACTTTAAAAAGCCAGGCTTGGTGGCCCATGAGTGTCATCTTGGCACTTGGAGGTGCATGGGACCTTTGGGTAGTGTGAAAGCTGGTACTCCCCAGGGGCCGCTCAGCCCTGTGTCTGAAAGGATACTGTGTTTTCAGCAATAGAGGTTTAATGTCTGCCTCTAGGGGGCAGCCAAGGGCAATAGAAGTAACCTATAACGTTTTTGGGAGTCTCTTGGACAATCTTGACCAACAATTCAAATGAAGGCTTCTCATGCCTGGTGTTGAGGGTTTTGTTAGATAGTCTTTGGCTCTTGGAGGAAGCATTGTCAATTAATATGGGAAAAATGTCCAATTAAACTATATTTGTATGTCTATTTATATATTTATACACATAGGTTTTATACTTTTTTTTGTACTAGGCTTATAATATGGTTTCTAGGGATGAAACTTAGGTCTTCAGGCTTACATAGCAAACACTGTATTCTTGGACCTTCTCTCTATATAAAGAAGATTTACTAGAATAGATTACAGGTTGACTGAGCCATCCATCTCCCTCGTCCTGTATTTTAAAATCTTTTGAGTTCCTTTTAAACTCTGGTTGATACTTAGGTCATTCCAGACACCACGTTGTGCCTATTCTCAGGGGGCAATTTCAGTAGCCACCGGGTTCCTTATAATCAACTCAGAAGAATTTCCTGGTCTGTGACGGTCAGGGAGAGACCCGTGGCCATAGGTTCTGCTGGAGTACTAGTTTTTCAGTCAATTTAGACGTAGATTGTTTTTTTTTTTTCTTTTTTCTTTTCTTCACTTCAGAGGAGTTTAGATTTAAGAACAACAAAAATAGAAGCAAGAAGCCAGGACGGTTCAGTAACATTCGGTTTCAGGGTTGGCTGAGCACAATCAGGAATTTGATTAGTGGCACCAAGGAAGGAGATGAAAAGAAAAATAAAGGCCGCCTCCTGAAGGCCTGCCTATTTGATTTGCTTTGAGGAAAGCCAGGCAGGAGGCACCTGGGGAGAACTGCTCAACCAGGGGTGGAGAGGCATGCATTTGAAACGGCCTCTCTTGTTGTTCACCAGCGTTTACACCAGGCAAGCTTCTGGGGGCTTTCCTCTTCCATCTTCCCGTCTATTCTTAGAGACACGCTCCAATACACGCTGCCCTGACTGCTGTTACCGGGTGTTGGGGATCTGAACTCGTCTCGTGTCTCGCTTGTATGACAGGTGTGCACTGCATTATCTCCGTAGTCCTTGAAAAGATTCCTATGCGCTCCTCTTGCAGTATCATCATTATGTTGTGTGTGGTTTTAAAAATCACGCTACCACCTTATCCCGCTTGCGCGCTAAGGCTGGGGCTGATTGAGATCGATCCCAGAGCTAAGCTGGGTGGACCGGAAGGGAGTCGGGAGGGGCCAGAGCACACCAGCTCCCGGGCAAAGGCGATCGAGCGTGTTTTTAAAGACTCCACGCAGCGTCATTAAGTTCTTTCACATCGGTACACCTTAATTTGGTCCCACTCTGCTGCTTGTGCTCTGAGGACATGGTGCCCACGCCTTTTCCTTCCCTGTTTGTCATGGTATTTGGTGATGTGCACATATAGCCATTGGGAAATGTCCTGATGCCTCTATTTCTGATCTAGCCAGAGGACTCTGACTGAAGTCTCGGAGTTGTATTGTCACAAAGGAGCATTTTAACCATCGGGAAATCCAACTGCCAGAATGCAGCTGTCGTTTCCTTGGTTACTTCATGTCTGACTCTCAGAGTCAGGATGTACCTAAGTAACAAAAAGGGTGCATTTGCAAGACGCTCTCCTCCCTCCAGCTCACGCTTGCTTAGCTGCTGCCTTTAACATGCCCTTGATGAATGTCTAAAGGAAGGTGGGAATAAAATGTAGAAAGAATACTAGGTGAAGCGGTGCATGCCTGTGATTCTATCCCAGTATTCCAGAGGCTGAGCAGGGCTACAAACTAAACAAACTAACCAACCAACCAACCAACCACAAGGGGTCTTAGGTAAGTATGTGCCCTGGAAACCCACAGACCTGTATCAGGATCCCAGTTCTGATGACCAGCTCTGAGAACTGTGTGACACTGTTCCTAAGGAGATAAGAATAAATGTCTATTCACCCCAGGGAACCAATGACAGACCAAAATATGGATACCAAAAAAGTCTAAAGTGGTAAATGGTGTGTGTGTGTGTGTGTGTGTGTGTGTGTGTATGAAAGAGGTTACTTACACGAGCAGAAATGACTCAAAGACAACAAGCATCACCACACCCACCCCAGCAGGGGTGACAGCTCTGAAAAGCTGTCAATAGGGAGTTTAACAACAGTTTAACATGTTGAAAAGTGTGTTTTCTGGGCAGCTCAGTTGTTCCAAGTCTCTTCCAGGCAGCTCAGATGGTCTCTGCCTCTTCTAGGCAGCTGAGCTAGTCTGAGAGTCTATCCCAGCAGTCCTTACTGCTGATAGATGCTTAGAGATGGAGGGACCTGGTACATCTTCTCAGTTTCAGGGACTTCCTGACACTGGTGAGTTCCTTACTTCATTAGCTTATGGGGCTTTCCTGTAGGATGGAACATTTCATCTCCCCTTAGAACACCACACATCTTAATCAACTTTCCTCCAAGAGGGAATATTTATCTTGGAAAAAATTGCTGCGCAACATTGTTCAACCCTCTTATGCTTAGCTTTGTCAGTCTAAAAGAGTGGGGATTATTCAGATTATTATTATTATTGAAGGAAGAAAGTGAAAGAACTGAAGTATCAGGTCCTTGACATTTGATCAATTAAATGGTCATCTTTGTTATAAGCATCAGTAAAATAATAGCAGAATAAACCTCAAAATCTATGTGCTGATTCCCTTGTCTTAAAGTGTATTATTCAGGGTTCTCTAAAGGAATAGAACTTATAGGCTGAATCCCTTTCCCTCTATAAAGAGGATTTATTAGAATAGATTACAGGTTGTAGTTTGGTTAATCCAACAATGGCTGTCTAACAACAGAAGGTCCAAGAATCCAGATGTTTTTCAGTTTGAGAGGCTGGATGTCTCTGTTGGTCTTCAGTGTACACTGGAGTCCCAAAGAACTAGGCTCTAATGCCAGTAAGGAATGGACTTGCTAGGGAGAGCAAACAGTCAAAGAGAGAGCAAGCTTCCTTCTTCCATGTCTTTAATAGAGAATGCCAGCAGAGTGTGTGGTCCTGATTGAAAGTGGATCTTCCTACCTTGAAAGATCTGGATTAAAGGTGTATTGTCCTAGATTGGATTATAATGGTGTCCTCCCACTTCAAATGATTTAATTAAGAAAAAAAAATCCCATACAGTTGTGCCTAGTCATGTGGTTCTTAGCTAATTCCAGATGTGGTCACATTCGCAATGAAGAATAACCAACATTCCATAGCAATTATACTTGGGAATAAGGATATAGCTCCAGGAACCCCATGGGCACCAGAATCTGTGGATGTTTAAGTCCCCTTTATAAATGGTGTAGAGCGTGGATGTAACCTGTACATATACTCCCATATGCTTAGCTCTAGAGACCACAAACAATCTCTAGGTTACTTATAATACCAAGTATGATGTAAGTGCTATACAGATTTTTGTTAAACTATATGGGAGGGAATACTTACAAGGGAAAACATCTGCGTGAGTTTCAAACAAGTGTGTTTTATTCTGAAAAAAAAAAAACTTCTATATTTTTGTATGGGGGAAAGGGAAAGGGGTGGGGGAGGGGAGGCACAGAACAGCACAAATTGGAGGCCAGAGGACAAGAGACTGGGAAGGCTTTATGGAGCTATCCTGGGGTAAGAAGGAAAACAGTTTCATTATGTCATCCTAAAAGAAGTTAGAAGGTTACTGTTTCCAAAACATTGAACTTTAATTTCATCTTTTAAAAGAGCGAATCCCTTCCCATTAACATAATAGTTAGGATCCAACTTTTCCCTAACAAAGCACACCCAGTTTCATGGCTTAAAATGGCAGTGATTATTCGTCCAGGGATCTGACATCTGTTTGGCCTGGAGAGCACGTCTCTTCTTAACCCATTTATCAGCCGGGTGGACTGCATTAACAGCTGCAGGAACGGCTTGTAAAAAGACACACTGATATGTGGATATTAGCCTAGAATCTTGGGATACCAAAGACACAATTCACATACCAAATGATGTCCGACAAGAAGAAAGGAGTGGACACTGGTGCTGGAAAGGATCAAAGCATCAGTGTAGGGGAATACCAGAACAGGGAAGTGGGAAGGGGTGGATGAGGGAGCAGGGGGAGGGAAAAGGGCATGTGGGACCTTTGGGGGGTGGGGAACCAGAAAAAGGGAAATGAAATGTAAATATAGAATATATCCAATAAAAAAAAAAAGACAAACCCACATGCCTGGCAGTCCCTGGAGGCTCCTCAGGCCTCTTGGGCTTCCCCTGGTATGACAGCTGGCCTCCAAGAGTGGGAGTTCAAGAGCTGCAAAGTCATGGAAGCTGGAAAGGGAAGGGAAGTGGGTGTGGGTGGGTTGGTGAGCAGGCAGAGGGGGGATGGGATAAGGGGTTTTTGGAGGGGAAACAAGGAAAGGGGATAACGTTTGAAATGTAGATAAAGAAAATAGAGAGAGAAAGAGAGAGAGAGAGAGAGAGAGAGAGAGAGAGAGAGAGAGTTTGAGATTGTGTTGATTGTGTATAAAGAACAATATTCTTTAGGGGAATTTTTCTAATGAGTACATTATGTAAAGTAAAATCATCTTTGACTTGATCTAGATATCAGAGCTGCCATTGGATGCTGCTATTGTGCGTCTCTAAATAGACTGATAGTTTCACCCATAGTTCATGCCAGTAAAATTCTTCCATTTGGAGGGGAAAGGAGAAGAGTTCAAATGGTGGTGTTAGCTTGGACATTTCTTCTGGTCTAGCTAGTAAGGTTAGACTATCCAGATGGAAGGAAGAGTTAAAAATATTTTCCTCTGAAATTTGTTATCATCATCATCATCATCATCATCATCATCATCATCATCGTGTCTAGAGTCATCACTTTCTACCTTATTTTCTGAGAATGAGTCTCTCGCTCAAACCAGAGTTAATCAATCTGGCTAGGCTGGCCAGTGATCCCCGGGGACCCTCCTGTCTTCACGTCCCCAGCACTGGAGTTTAAGCATGTACCATTAGGCCCGGCGTTTTACATAGGTGTTTTAGATCCCAACTCAAGCTTGCATAGCGAGCACTCTACCAGATGCCCATCCCCCAGCCCTTCCCTGAAGTGTTTGATAAAGAGCAGGAGGTTGATGTCCCATGTAATCACGTCACACTTACAGACCGATACAGTGTGCGGACTTTCCGTCCTTAATTAAGCATGGAGTCAAAGACTAGTTCTTGGCTATGGGGTGGGTTGATGTAACCTGTGCAGCTTGCTGAAAGGGTGCCTTCCCGCTTCAGATCTGCCAGGGGGAAAGTAAAGGGGCAGAAGGCTGTGTGGTTCACTTTTCCTGACCGCTTCTGTCATTTCTGTTTTGGGAATATGAGACTCAGAGAAGCTGGGCTGATGGATGATAACCATCAAGGTGGGCCACTTCCGGAAGGCAGCCGAGAGGATGGGAGGCGGGATGGCTGATTTGCGCAGGTTCCGAGATACTGCTAAATGGAGCTCTCTGACAAGGCCATCGGCCCATTGGCCTGCTCACTCAAGCAGCACTGTGCTACTGGAACCAGCTCGCCGTGACCACAGTGCTGGGTCCCAGGCAAGAGATGGACGGGTGGCTGCTTTTCTCCATCTTCCCTTTCTCATCTGCCACAGGTAGACTGATGTCCCCTTTGTCCTTCATGGATGCTTTGGAGTTCATGGTTGGTTTGCCAGCTTCACGGCCTCAGTGACCTTTGAAGAGCAGGGTGAAGCCTACTAATACAGCCGCGTAAAGATCTCAGTCCTCTGCCCTGGCAAGGCCGGAGGTCCTTGTGTCAAAGGCACCATAGTTCCAGTCCTTTGTTTTATGACTTGAGTAAGAAAATGACAGCAAGTCCTGCTGGCCACACAACAGTGGGGTCATGTGAACTTTCTCTCTAGAGTAAACTGTGGGGAAGCTTTAAGTTTTATTCCGAATTAATCTGAAACCTAGTTGTTCAACTCGGATGGCTAATTTTTAAAGGTCAGCAGTAGCAGAAAAGACCTTTTATTCCTGTGAACTAGCAGGGAAGGAACTATGCAAAAAATGTTCTTGTTAAAATGTCTTTTCTCCCTATGTAGGTATGTGTGTGCATGTGCACACATGGAGGCCAGAGGATGACGTTAGACTCTTGTTCCTTAAGAGCCATCTGTTATGTTTTGTGAGAGAGGAGACCCTAGAACCTGGCCCATGAATTAGATGCTGGTGGGTGAGCTCCAGACTCCACCGGGTATTCTCCACCTCCCAAGCACTGGGCTACACGAGCATGTGTTACCTTGCCTGGCTTTTTTTTTTTTTTAAATATGTATTCTGGGCATTGAACTCTGGCCCTCATGCCTGTGAGGCAGGCACTTGACTGAGTTTCCTCCCAACGTGTACCTTAGTTTCAAGCTGAAAGAGTTTGAAACCTAATCATCGAATTTTAATGGATTTTTTTTTTTTTTTTGTTAAATGTCAGTAACAGCAGACAAGACCCTGTGTTCTGAAGAAGCAGGGAAAGCACAGATGAAAAGGTTCTTGTTCAAACCTCTCTTTTCCCTCTAAAGCCGGTGGTCCATGCTGGGCCTGCCACCGTGCAGAGGGCTGTGAACGGATGTGGAGGAGGGCATGGGTGAGCGCTCAGATCCTTCCCTCAAGACAGAGACCACAGGACAAGGAACAGTCCGCACTGGGAGGGCACATGTAGCACCAACCTACATGGTGATTTTGAGTTCATAGAATCTGCTCTCATACACGTGTGTGGAGAGAGTTGTGACTTACAAACATCACGAGGTTAATTGTAGAGAAGTGTAGGTGCTCATTGACCCACGAAGGAGAAGTGTCCTCATAAACATGAGGTAAGTTGAAAAAGCTCTCTTCTCTGACTGTCTCTGGTTCTCTCTCTGTCTCTCTCTGTGTCTCTGTCTCTGTCTGTCTCTATAGGCCAGAGGACAACACTTGTGTGCTGTTTCTTAAAGTGCTATTCAGTTGTGTGTGTGTGTGTGTGTGTGTGTGTGTGTATGTGTGTTTGTGCATGTAAGTAGAGATTCCCAAAGAGTCTAGAAGAGCGTGTTAGATTCCCTGGAACTGGAATTAGTTAGTTGGCAGCTGCCCAACAAGAGTGCAGGGAACAAACTTAGGAACTCTGCAAGAGAGCACCAAGCACTCTTCACCACGGAGCCAGCTCTTGTTTCTTTGAGACAGTGTCTCTCATTGTCCAGGGACTCACTAGTTAGCTAGGCTGTCTGGGCAGCGAACTCCAGTGGTCTGTTATCTCCACTCCCCAATGCCAGGGTTACAAGTGTGTAGCACCTCCCCCAGTTTATTATGTGAGCCGGGAGGATAGAACTCTGGTTCTCCTGCCTGCAAGGGAAGCACTGTATTATTTCCTAGTCCCCCAGTGCTAGTTCTATGAAATATAAAGAATTCCTACGATATTGTAAAGGCAAAATAAAAACAAAGAAACAATAACAAAAAAAAACCCACCTACTTAACTTGGGGACCATTTGCGTTGAGTTTGGGGCTCCTTCTTCTGAATCTACTGGCCTATTAGCATGGTTGGTAGGGCATTGGCTGTGGCAGTCATCCTGTTCTCAGTATGTCAGCTATGTTGCTCTTGTGATGTGCCTTGATGCAGGGGGTAGATGGTGACCTTCATGAGTGCCCAGCCCCCTGTGCCAAGGTGCACTCGGGCTTGTGAAATATAAGGAAGCTTTGCTAGCGCTCTTTAGAAAAGTTTGCTCTTCCCAAAATGGGTAGGTCCTTGAGAATAGATCCTTCTTGTCAATGCAGCCCCATTTCCTCTGGACTCTGCTACTAGAGGGCACATGGCTTGCACTGTGCTTGCTTTCTGTGACTGTGAGATGATCATCAGGCACGGAAGCTGGCAGGTTGGAGAGAGGAAGTCAGCCTCACCCTTCTTGGCTTTGCTGATCTTCTGAGCAAGGCTGGGACTGCCTGCATCTTCCTGCCAGTGGAGTAGAGTTCTCCTTCTGTTTAAGCCAGAAAGGCTGCTTGGTATATTTAAGAATAAGCCAGGGGTCTATGTGATTGGAGAGCAGGGAATGAAAGGGAAATGAGGTAGTGAATGAGAGGCCAAAGCAGGTTGGGTTTAGTATGGTAAGTTTTAGCTATTCCTCTGTGGGTGAGTGTACTGGCTAGTTTTGTGTGTCAACTTGACACAGGCTGGAGTTATTATAGGAAAAGGAGCTTCAGTTGGGGAAGTGCCTCCATGAGATCCAGCTGTGGGGCATTTTCTCAATTAGTGATCAACTGGGGGAGGGCCCCTTGTGGGTGGTACCATCTCTGGGCTGGTAGTCTTGGGTTCTATAAGAGAGCAGGCTGAGTAAGCCAGGGGAAGCAAGCCAGTAAGAAACATCCATCCATGGCCTCTGCATCAGCTCCTGCTTCCTGACCTGCTTGAGTTCCAGTCCTGACTTCCTTTGGTGATGAACAGCTGTGTGGAAGTGTAAGCTCAATAAACCCCTTTCCTCCCCAACTTGCTTCTTGGTCATGATGTTTGTGCAGGAATAGAAACCCTGACTAAGACAGTGAGGATCTTTGATGGATGGTGAGCATGGTGTATTCAGGGGGTTCTGGTGGGTGGCTGGGAGTGTGACCTACTGGGACCTCAAAGAGGTGAAGCTAAACTCACTGCTACAGAGTTCTATGGGAAAGCTTCAATTCCAGGCTGGGGAAGTAGATGCAGGAAGATCATGGGGGTTCCTGACAGCAGAGCCGAATGAATCAGTGAGATCCAGGCTCACCAGAGACTGCCTCAGAAATTCAGGTGCACAGTGATCGAGAAGGATTGCCAATACACACACACACACACACACACACACACACACACACTTGTATATGCATGCATACACGTACTTGTATATGCACACACACATGCATACTTGTATATCCACGCACACACATACTTGAATATGCACACATACAAGCACACACACTTCGTGCACATCCCCATGTGCACACAGGTACATGCACATACTTATACCAAGCACACAGACTGAAAATGACAACCTTTTCTTCACAGAGTTGCTGTTAAGGGTTTGCTGGGAGCTCAGATGGAACCGAGGCAGACTTCCTGTACCCCTCTCTCGTGCTGTCTTTAAACTTTCGGTAATTACTGAATGAGGACACTGTTTCCATAGGGATCTTCGGGCAAATGACTATAGAGAACCTGCTATAGGGCCAGAGGGGAACACAACACCTATCCCAGGTGTTTCCTCTCAGTGAGTTCACGTGCGATTAATTGGAATGGCAGATAGGAAGTCCCGTGGCAGATATTGATTCGTGAGCACCATTGTTTTATTGTGGCACTTTGTTTTGGGGAAAGGCAATGCACTTTGAATAGGATGCTGGACAGGGATGCCAGGAAAGCATACCTGCCTTCTCCTCCTCCTCCTCCTCCTCCTCCTCCTCCTCCTCTTCCTCTTCCTCTTCTTTCCTTTCCCCCCTTTCTCCTCCTTCTATAGTCACAAAATCCAGCATTAACGGAATAGGTAGAAGCTGAATTCATTCTTCATCTCTGTCCATGTCATGGAAGGTTCCTTCCACTGATCTGGATTATTTTTTTTATCTGATGTTCCCCTACATCTTTATGGATTAGCGACACATCTAATGTGTTTTCTCATTTTGCTTAAAAAAAAAAATGCCACACACATCAACCGAGTAGCATTGATTGTATTTCAGATCCTCTTTGTTTACAGAGCTGAAATCCCCACACTTTCTCAATATGAGCTTGTTAAGTTAGTTTTCGTCTTGGATGTGGAGTATTCAGTCTTTAAGGCTAATGGCCTTGACAGTTTCAGGGAAGGTTCAATTTCAGTTTTGAATGTATATATGTTTGTAGTCTCCTTCTTACACAAGAAGCTGGCTTATGTTTGTTTTTTTTGTTTTGTTTTGTTTTTTTTTTTGTTAGTCGTAGCTCCTCAGTTTCTAACAGGTTTTCTTTGTGGCCCTAGAGGAAAGGAGGAAAGACAGAGCATCCTCATGGAAATCCCAGGGTCTCAGCCTTAGCTGCAGGCTGTTGAGTTTCTACTGGGGTGCTGTCTCAGATCACTCCTGTCAGGTCCTAAAATGTGCCTGAGTCATCAGTGTATGTCACGGAGAGGCTCATGCCAAGGAAAGCAACAGTCACAGCGCAAACACCTGACCAAAGGGGACTACTACAGAAGTCACAGCTCAGACATCCCACTAAACACATCGCTGTGGTTGAAAGCAATGAGTTAGCTCAGGACGATCTATCTGAGGAAGTTTCCACATGAGACAGTGTAGAGAAAGACAAGGAAGACACTGGGAACATGTAAGAGAAAGGTCTTCTGCTCTGGGCTGTGTCGAAGGGCGCCACCAGCTCATTACCAAGGACTCCAGCACAAGTAGCATTTGCTCTGTAGGCTGCGGCATAGAGAGCACGTTCCTCTTATAGAGCGATGTTTCATGTAAGAACTGTAAAATCACACGAGCGCATGTGGCCTCTCTTCCTTCCCAGCTGTAAACCTGCAATTTTCTAGGAATTTCCCCAGAAATAATATTTACTGTAAAAGAATGTCTTTTAACCCCTTTGTGCAAGCGGGAGGCCCATGGTTTTAGCTCATCAGATTGCAGTCCTACCCAAGGCACCTCTGGAATCACCCTATGATCTCCTTTACTTTAAAACATAAAAAGAGATAAAAAAAATTGGCTTCTGGTTGTTTGCTTTTTATAAGCAACCCATTCAGGTACAGTCCAAGTGGCATATGTGACTTCTGTGAGGATAAACTGGGACTCTCCCCGGAGAAGCCTGAAGCCACACTCAGCAGTGTCTGATTCTGCCCCCGAGCGTCCTTCTTTCTCTTCGGCCTGATGCTTAAAGTCCATGTTAAAATGCTTTAAAAGATTTGTTTGTAGTATTATTTTTGAGTTTTAAACAGATCTTTAAAGCAACCTGCTTTGTGTGTCAGGGTGTATTGCCTGCATGTATGTCTGCCTGCATGTATGTCTGCCTACATGTATGTCTGCCTGCATGTATGTCTGCCTCCATGTATGTCTGCCTGCATACTCCACGAGTGGGCATGCCTGTCGTTGCCCATGGTGGTCAGAAGAGGGTATCTCATATCTTGGAACTGGAGTTATGGGTGCTTCTGATCTGCCGTGTGGGTGTCAGGGACAGAACCCCATGGCCTCTACAAGAGCAGCAGGTGCTCTTAATTACTGAGACATCTCTCTGGTCCCAAGATTTTACTATTTTTAATTTTGCATGTGTTTGTGTGTGGGTGTGTGCATGCATGTGGTTTCTTGGGGAAGCTACAGATGTTGGATCCCCCCTGGGCTGGAGCTACAGACAGTTCTAAGCTGAAGGATCTCATCAGCCCTAAAAGTGTCTTTCATAGACTACAGTTCTTTGAGAAACCCACCCCATGGTCTTGGGCATGTCACCTCCCTTCCCACGCACCTTTGCTCCGATCAATCCCTGTAATTAAATCTGTGCTAAAATTTCTTCTTAACCAGTTTGACTCTACTTCAGACTGGTTTGTCATGAAGGTCATTTCTGCAGTGAGATTAAGCTCTCCTTGAGTGGAGGATCCTAAGAGGAAAATGGGGTTGTCAGGTCGCACAAGCATCATAGAGCTGTGCCCATGCCCCACTGTCCCTGCCACCACATAGATAGTCTTGAGTCAAAGCAGTGAGCTACTGTCTTAGTTTACTTTATATTGCTATGATAAAACACCTCAAATAGCAGCTACTTGGAGAGGAAAGGTTTTATTCAGCTTATACTTCCAGGGGACACTCTATCCCTGAGGGAAGTCAGGGCAGGAACCTGGAAACAGGATCTGATGCAGAGGCCATGGAGGAGTCCTGCTTATTAGCTCACACGACCATAGTTTGCTCAGTCTGTTTTCTTTCTTTTTTTTTAATATTTATTTATTTTATTATATATATGAGCACACTGTTGCTGTCTTCAGACACACACCAGAAGAGAGCGTCAGATCTCATCACAGATGGTTGTGAGCCACAATATGGTTGTTGGGATTTGAACTCAGGACCTCTGGAAGAAGCAGTCAGTGCTCTTAACCACTGAGCCATCTCTCCAGCCCCTCAGTCTGTTTTCTTATAGCATCCAGACTGCCAGTCCAGGGGTGGCACCACCCACAGTGAGTTGGACCCTCCCCCATCAATCACTAATCAAGGAAAAAAATGTCCCACCTATGTGCCCCCAGGCGATGTGATGGAGGCATTTTCTCAGTCGAGATTCCTCTCCTCACATATGTCTACATCCATGTGAGGGTGACAAAGCCCAACCAGCACAGGTGCTGTGTAGAAGCTGGCAGAGTTTACATCACCATTATTCCCACCGAGCAGCATGGGGTACTTTTGTGTGTGCTCACACGTGGGTGTAACACGAGAGTAGGATGCAGAGGAGAGGTGCTCACGGACTGAACATGGAGATCATATGTTTTCCCTTCACACCTTTAAAAGACATGGCAACCTGGGAGAACCGTGGGGGTTTCAGACATCCTGGGAGAAGGAAGCCAGCCTCCCAGGCCACTGCCTTCACTAATGTTCTTGTCCACAGTGAACACAAAGAGGATACATGGTATGCACTCACTGATAAGTGGATGTTAGCTCAAAAGCTCAAAATAAACAAGTTACAATTCAGAGACCACAGGAAGCTCAAGAAGGAGTACTGAAGTGGGGGTGCTTTGGTTCCTCTGAGAAAGGGAGCAAAATACAGAAGCAATAAAGGAGACAAAGTGTGGAGCAGAGACTGAAGGAAAGTCTACCCAGAGACTGCCCTACCTGGGAATTCATCCTATAAACAGTCACCAAACCCCTGACACTATTATGGACGACAAGTGCATGCCAAAAGGAGCATTCGATGGTTGTCTCCAGAAGGGCCCTGCCACAGCCTTACACATACAGAGGCAGATGCTAGCAGCCAACCATTGGTCTGGGTGTGGGGTCCCCAATGGAGGAGTTTCTAGTTTCTAGCACATTCTGCCACTCCATTTTCCTCCGTGGGTCTCCTTAAGTGGCCCTTTGTGAGAGGAAAGGGCATGTGTCTCCTAGTGAAGTCGGCCATCTCATTTACCCCGCCCCAACCCCCATCTCCAAGTCAGCAAAGCAGGCTGCTCTTCTCCTCCCTCTCCCTCTTCCTCAGGAGGAGCATCTTCAGTAGAGATAGTGACACGTCCGTCCGCACAAGTCTCTACAGGTTCTGATTCTGCTCAGTGTACCCTGTGTCCTGACTGAGCCAACTCTACTTCCAGCCTCCTTCCTATTCTTTCTCTAGTTGGCTTGGGGAAAGAGTAAACGCTAAAGGTTACAGCACTGTGCGTTGGCCCCGAGGTGTTAGTCTGCTAAGGGAGCAGGGTCTAGGTTTAAGTAGAGGGTAAGAGCTATGCATGCTAAGCAGGCCTGGTCAAGGTGTGGTCCGGCCAACCACTGACTAATCTTTGTCTCAGCTGTAAGGTGGTCTGATAAGTTGTCAGAAACATGTGAGCTCTCTTTCAGACAAGTTTTCCCTCTGGCTTATAACAGGCTTCTGTCACTTCTTTCTTCCAGAATGAGATTACTGTGAGAAATTCCAAGTTTGAGAGGGTATAATAACTTCAGTAGTCTGGCAGCTCAAGGGAGGCACGGGTATCTTCATCCTCCCACCAAAGTTACCTAGAAACAGGCTGGCTGAGCAGGGGAGCTGGTCATGCATGAGGGGTAGATGACCAGAATCAGTATCCAGAGACATCAAGGCTGGACCTGGAGAATCAGGCAACAGGCAAAGCCTCAAGTGTAAGACAAGGATGCAGGCAGTGAGGGCTGCACACTCTGCAAAGCGGTTGCAGACCAGGCTGGGCAAAGCTCCCACAGCAGAGCATGCTGGTCTTGTTGCAAAACAGCCCGTGTAAGCGACATCAAGTGTGAGCTGTGTCCTAGCATGCCCCAGCAGATAATAGCATCTGTCTTGCAAAACCATCTCTCATCAAGGTAGATTGTCACCGTGGGACACTTGATAATGATTTTCCTGATAGGTCTCATTTGCTGACAGCACAAAGCTCTCTCTTTGTGCCTGTCTCCTTTTCATGCCTGCTTCCCCTGATTTCTTTCCCTGCCCCTCAGAAGCCCTTCGCATTTGAATCAGCCTTGTAAAACTGCTCACCCTCTCCAAACATTTAAACGGTATTTTTTTTTTTTTTGTCATCTTACTCCACAGAGCAAAGCTTCTAACCCTCTGCCAAGGATAACTTCATTCATTCACTGAATGAAGCTGAATGCTGTGGCTTTCGAGCCAGGCAGACACACAGGGTTGTCCCCCTTGTCTGAGCTCAATGAATGACCATTGCTTTTTTTTTTGGTCTCTGGGCCACTAAAGCAGCTCATTCCTGACATCAGAGGAATGCGAGCATTTGCAGGGGCTGCTCTTTTAAACATATTTTTTTTTTCCACGCGAAAGTATTATCCTGGATACTTTACAAGATTAAGGGAGGAGGACTTCAATTATTTTTCAGATTCACACTAGAGGCCTGTGATTTGTATTCTACACAAAGGTACCTCACAGAAGGCCTTGCCTGTTGCATAATTCAAATTTGCAAATAGGTACTATGGAAAGACCCAATAGAATACATACTTTGTCAGAGTGGGTTAGAGCGGTCAGTGTCCAAGTCCTGTTCCCACTGGGATGCATTTTGTGATTCTTCCTTTTGTTGCCTCTCTGCCCATTACCCCTCCATGTGCAGCTGTTAGCTAGGCTTGCATGTCCTGCAGGTCATGCAGTGAAACAGTGTTGCTCCTTTGAAAGGACTCCACTATACAGATGTTCCTCAAACACCGAGATTCTGCTTACTATTTTTTTTTCCACTTTGAGTTAGTATGAAACTGGTATATGGCTGTGGAAACTACTTCAAATCTTTTTTTAAAAAATTATTTTAAAGTGTGTGTGTGTGTGTGTGTGTGTGTGTGTGTGTGTGTATGCGTGTGCAGTACCTGATGAGTCCAGAAGAGGGTGTCGGATCCTTTGCAGCTAGAGTTGCAGGCATTTGTGAACCATGTGAGATGGGTTCTGGGAACCAAACTCAGTCCTCTGGAAGAACTGCATGTGCTCTTAACCACTGAATCGACAATCAGGTCTCCTGTATCCTAGGCCAGCACTACACAGTATGATAGTGTTGATTCAAAACCCACAACTCTCTCCTCAAAGCAAGTAAGTGACAGTGTATTTTGGAGCCACATATGAGTGACATGGTCCAGGATCACAGACTTGGGTTATCCCCAGTTCTATATCCTAATGTAGTAACAATATCATGACATTTTTATAGTAAGGGGACAAAGGAATTAATAGATCAAGGCTCTTTTTTTAAGTATATAGGTTGGAACATCAGGTAGGCAGGTTGCAGCAAAGCCTGGACATTTTACTGTAGGTTTCCCATGCTATCTGCTGGGCCTTCTTGTGGAAGGCTAGAGGTGGAAACTTGAGGTCTCTCATATGTTTCAAAGGGTTTGCCGACTAGTCCATATCAGGTCACACAGAGGTGGGCAGTAATTGCCTACTTGGGGCCCTAGATAGCTCAACTTAATTTGCCTCTAGGCCCACCACATTCCATCTCTTCACAGTGTTGGAAAGTACCAGTCTGAACAGTTTAGTTAACATGGGCAATACCAACAAGCCATGGGTTCCAAGCAGAGAGAGAGCTGATACTCTGTAGCTACTGTGTTTCAGTGCTAGGATGTTTGGTAGGTCAGGTGTACTGAAGACATTTTTGTCTTAAGGTATTTTTAATTCATGATGGGCTTATTAGAATGTACACCACCATTTAACACCATACAGAACCCATGGTGTGTACATAATGGTATAGAAAACTTTCGAGGGGATGGTAGTAGGGGTCTTATTCTAATTAATGTAGGAATTTCCTGACAAGGATCAACAATGTGTGTAGAAGAAAGGGTACATTTCTACTACTTGCACATAGATTGATGGGGTCCTAGACAGCATAAAAATATGAGAAAATGAGCTAAGCACCCAACTCAGTGTGAGTTGTGCCACCCCTGGGTAGTGGTCCCAGTTTCTATAAGAAAGCAGGCTGAGCAAGCCATGAGGAGCAATCCAGATAGCAGCACCCCTCCATGGCCTCTGTATCAGCTCCTGCCTCCAGGTTCTTGCCCTGTTTGACTTCCTATTTCTTTGACGATGAACTGTGATGTTTGTCAAGGTGACAGAATCTAGAAGGCATGACTGTGAGGGACTATATAGATTACATTGGCTTCTGGGATTGTCAGTGAGGGAGTTTCTAGATTGGTTTAACTGAGGTGGGCAGACTCACCCTGGATGCAAGTGGGGCCATTTCACGGGATGGGGTCCTAGATCACATAAAAACATGAGAAAGCGAGCCAAGCACCAGCCCTCACCTCTCCTTTCTTGCTGAGAGTTCACACACGTGAGAACTGCTTCCTGCCCTCATGCCTTCCCAACTGTGATGGAGTACACCCTCAGACTGTAGGCTGAAACAAGCCTTTCCTTTTCTTAAATGGATTTTTCCTTGGTGCATTTGTCCCAGCAATAACATAAGTGACTAATACAGGGTTCAGATGAGCCAGCAGCTTTAGGAAGACAGAGGGATTTTCTTTGTCTTAGTACAGGAAGGTAAGCTCCAGCTAGGTAGGATTTGGGGGGGGTGTGCTAATGGAAGAGATGCAAAGAGGAGCTTTGAGTGGAAGGCAGCGGTGACTTGATCACCTTGTCCTCTAGGTGCCAGGGACAGCTTCCCTGTGGCTAGGAAAGAGGATGAGGCCATGACCCTTTCATTCATAGCACCTCACACAATGGCAGCTCTTCTGAGAAATCTTCGCAGAAGAACTTGAGGTCCAACTTGATAGGACTCAGGCCACACCTCAATTCCTAAACAGGTCTTGATGACTGCTGTGTGGCTTTCCCCAAGAGAGGCTGCCCACACCAAATAGGGTACTGGTGAGAGATCAAAGAAAAGCTTCCACCCAGATTTAAGTTTAGTGCATCGGTAAGTTTATTGGGGTTGTGTATGCAGGCGTGGGTGACAAGATGGCAGGTGAGTCACTGAAAAGGCAAACCCCGCGTGGAAGACAACTCCGGAAGCTGCGACCCGAGAGCTCCCCGTGCAACTTGCAGACAGCTTGGCTCTTAACTTTCATTTACTTCCCAAGTCTTAATGAGCCTCTTTCCAGGAGGGAATGTTTTAATTCCGAGAAAACAGCTACACAGCACCAACTGTGGGCCTGCGCATCTTGACAGGAACCAAAAAGGCTCTCAAATAGCCTCCCGGTTTTTGAGTCTGTTATGCAAACATTTTCCTCTCCTCAGAGCATCTGTAGGGATGTGGGACGAAGCATCTCACCATGTCATCTGACATAAAAACGAAGCGAGGCAACATTGCCTGTATCTTAGCCCCGCCGGGTACCTGTGTGTACTCCATGCCCTAAAACAGATGAACAAGTGGCGTGTTTAGCTCAGAACCACAGTAGTTATGAAGCACTTCTCTGGGAGCCAGATTGCCTTTAGAATCTTTTCACATCCGGCTGTTTCCTTGTGTGTGTAATGTCTCATGTTTTGTTCTTACTTACTCTATACCTTGGTTTTCTGAGATAGAGACTCTTAATAAACCTGACGCTCATTAATTTTTCAAAGCTAGATATCCAGCGAGTACAAGGGATTCTCCTGTCTCTCCTCTCTCAGTGCTAGGGTTACAGGCACGCAACATCATGCTTTACTTTTGTGTGGGTCCAGGGGATCTGAACTCAGGTCCCTCATGCTGATGGGGGCAGACACTTGAGCAAGGAAGACATCCTCTTGCTTCCTTTCATATTCTTTAAAACTGCCCTTTCCTATTCCTCTTCATCCACATTTTTTATCTCAGGAATCCAGAGTACAGCTGGCACATGTCTGTTGTTCCAGGTCCTTATTCTAGAAGAAGGCATCCTGCTATCTCCTTTCTGCCTCCCTGTGGTCCTAGCCAAGTACACAAGCCCTTTGATGTCCCCTTGACATCTCTTCCCAATCTTCCATATGGTAGCAAACGCAGGTGATGCATTCATGACTCATGGAGAATTAATAGGTAACCTGACTGTCAAGGACAAGAAAACAAGTCAGAGACCAAATTAGCAGAGCCTGTGTATTTTTAAGCCACAGCTGTAGAGGGACCATAGCTGTCACTTTCCTGGCAGCAGGTGGTTGAAAGATTCGTAGATAAAAAAAAATAGGAAGTCCTGAGATAGGATAGAAAGGAATGCTCTGATGGGTAAGCATTCAGCTAGAGGAGCTTTCTGATTAATCTTTCTTTTCCCCACTTTTAGACAGGTTCTCATGTGTCCCACGTTGGCCTTGAGCTTCTGTGATCTCATGAATCCTGGGGTTACAGGTGTGTACCACCATGCCTAGCTATGAGGTACTGGGGTTTGAAACCCAGGGCCTTGTGTACACTTGGAAAGCAGTCTTCGAAGTGAGCAACATACCAAGTCCTTGATTAAGTAGTTCAACATTAAAGTAGGCTAATAACGAATTCATCAAGAACCCCCAGAGCTGAGAAATGAATGACCAACACAATTTTTAAAATGTAATATTCTCTCTGTGTATGGGATGAGATTTCATTGTGCTTTGTAATATGTTCCCACATCCTTTCTTCTCTAGTCTCGAGGGACCTAACACTCTAACATCCCAAATGTGAAAGGGGTACCCTAAAGCTAGCTCCTCTCAAAACCTTTTTTTTTTTAATATACAGAAGAGGACAGGGATCAGCCAGTGGCAGACATTGTTCAGATGTCCTGATTTCTCATTCGCTGCCATGATGATTCTTTTTTGGAAATGGTAGGCATCATTAGGGCATGCATACCACCAGAGGAAACTGGTTTTAGTCACAGCTCAGTCTGGGGCCTCCCATGGATGCAACAGAGACCCTGTAATCAGGTGTTCAGAAACTAGAGGGGTTTTAGTTACAGAGTAATCATAAGTTTCTCCACCCAGATGCCTAATGAATGTAAATGAGTGACAGAAGACCAATAAACAGATGTCTCTGGTGTCTGTGAATTTTACTGTGGAGTAGAAACGCGGTTGTGGTGTAAATCAGGATAGACAGCCCACACAAATTGTACATTACTTGTGAACATCTCTTGTTGGCCAATATTCTTGCCCTAGCATCTTGCTGGATTCCAGTTACTTAGAACTGTTCTTGCCTTCCTCAGACCTCGCTAGACTATGATCGATTTTCTAGTTGGGGGCCAATTGAGGGGGAAAGCCCCATAGTGAGTGTAGGCAGCACCGTTCCATGGGCTCAGGTCCTGGATTGAATAAAAAGGAGAAAGTTAGCTGAGAGTTCACCTCTCTCTGCTTCCTGATTGCAGATGTGATGTGAACAGCTGCCCCACACTCCTGCTGCTATGATCTCCTGGCCAGGACAACTGTACCCTCTAACTGAGCCAAATAAGCATTCCTTCCTAAGTCTGCGTCTGTCAGAACAATGAGAAAAATGACAGCTACAAATGCCAATGAAACACTGTGCGTGAGATATTCTGCTCAGTTACTATTTAAGAGCCTTTCGGTTTCATGAAGTGAGGTCAAGAAAGAGAATTAGTAGAAATTATGATTCACTGAACACCTCGTATGTGCTGGGCCCTTCTCTGAGTTGTTATAACTTAGCTTCTTATTTTTTACAATAATCGGTGATATGCCTGACACTGTTATTCCTATTTTACAGATGGAAAGCCTGAGGCACAGATCATTAGGCAGCTCTGTGGAGTGCACACAGGTAGGAAGGATGGAGCCCACATTATACCTGTGTGGTTTCAGTGCTCAAAACTCTTTTAGCCTCATTATATCCTTTCTTTGACTTCAGTCTTTGTGAAAGGGCACATTTGAACTTCATGCCTCTTCTTTTCCCCATTGGTAATAGAAAAAACTTAGTCAAAAGAATGTGAGGAAGACATACAGATCTGTGGCCTCTTTCCTTTCTTTGAACAGGTGTGATGGTTTGTATATGCTTAGCTCAGGGAGTGGTACTAATAGGAGGTGTGGCCTTGTTGGAGTAGGTATGTCACTGTGGTTGTGGGCTTTAATACCCTAGTCCTAGTTGCATGGTAGTCAGTCTTCTCTTAGAGGCCTGTAGATGAAGATGTAGATCTCTCAGCTCCTCCTGCACTATGCCTGCTTTGATGATGCTATGCTCCCACCTTGATGATACTGTATTGAATCTCTGAACCTGTAAGCCAACCCCAATTAAAAGTTGTCCTTATAAGAGTTGCCTTGGTCATGGTGTCTATTCACCACAGTAAAACCTTAACTAACACAATAAGAAGGGACACTGGAAGGCAGCATAGTAAGGGAGATGTGACTTTTGAAATTAGATGGCCATGGAATGACGTTCAACTGAGACTATTTGGTTACTGCTGACTGAGCCTGTGACTGTGGATACAATACTGTCCTCACCTGTAATGTAGGTATAGTCATACACATCTCAGGGTTGTCATGGGATTTCAAGGAGCCTATGTGAAGTTCCTGGTACATGGAGAACATTCTGAGTGTAAGTCCCTTACTTACCATTTCCTTCTCTGCACAGAATTCAAAAGCAGCATCCAGGAATACATCAAAATTGTTCAGAGTACCTCTAGATACAAATAAATGTGTAGAAGATTACTGACCCCACACTGTTTCTTTCTAGAACCTTCTTCCTCTGGGAGAGATTGTAAAGTTCCTAACAGTGGAAAAGAATGCTGAGTTGGGAGATGACTCCTCTCATCTGGTTCCCAGGTGAGACCCCGAGCTTGATCCCCAGAATCTACTTTTAAAAGCTATGTATGTGGGTGCTTATAATCCCAGTGCTGGGGAGATGTAGACAGGTGGGTCCTATGGGCTAGGTTGATGAGCCAGCCTGGGCTACCTGTTAGTCTACTTTGTGAATTCCAGGTCAGTGAGAGAGCCTGACTCAAAACACAGTATACAAAACAACAAAAACCCAAAACAAACAAACAACCCAAGTTAGACAGCAATTGAGGAATAAAAGGCTGTCTTTTGATCTCCACAAACCCATGTGCACACAAGCACATGACACAAGGGGTCTCCTAAGAAGAGGAAACCTCTATTGAGAAATGCCTCTGTCAGACTGGCCTGTAATCAAGTCTGTGGAAGCATTTTCTGGATTAGTAATTGATGTGGCAGAGCCCAGCCCATTTTGTGTTGTAGGACCCCTGGGCAGGTGGTCCGGGTTGTATAAGAAAGCAGGCTGTGCAATCCATGAGGAATACGTCTATAAGCAGCATTTCTTTTTGGGCCCCACTTCCATTCCTGTCTCTAGTTTTTTTGGCCTTGATTTCCTAACCTGACTTCCCTTCACGATGGACTGTAAGCTACAAGATGGTATAGACCTTTTCTTCCAGTTGCTTTTGGTCATGGTGCTTAGCATAGCACTTGAAAGAAAATTTGAACACATTCATACATGTAAACATGCACACATGTGCATAGCATACCTATAAAAGAATACTCAGTGAGGCGCTCCTTTGTTAGGCAAGATGGAGCAAAACCATAGCTCTTGGCTGTAGCTGTTTCAGGAGGAGATGGAGCTGCCTGGTCTTTGGTCTAGCCTTCCCCTCTGACTGGCATGTTGAACTTGCTCTTTGGAGTTTCTGGGTCCCAAATGAACCAGTGAATCAAATACTGACTGTGCCTCTGGAAAGGCTTGTTTGGAATCTATGCTTAACATGTGTTTCATGACTAGTTAGAACCAAAGAATGGGAATAAGTGTTCTTGGAGGAATGTGTGAGGAAGGTGAATTCACCACACAGTTTAAAACTTTCTTCAGTAATGTTGCTTGTGAATACCTGCTGAAGCCAGAGTAATTAAGATAATAAAGCATTGCTATTGCACTGGCCTACCATTGGCCCTCATATGAGAGCCATTATGAACTTCAGATTTTAATGTAGGATGACTGATACCATGTTAACTTTCCATATTCTTTACTTTCCTTAATAATTACATTGCTTCAGATATTTTTTTGCCACTGGCTGGGCCCTCCCACATCAATTATTAATTAAGAAAATGCTCCCACAGACTTGCTTACAGGCCAGTCTGACAGAGGCATTTCTCACTAGAGGTTTCCTCTTCTCAGGTGACCATAGCTTGTGTCTAATTATTGTATCTAATTTTCATAGTTTCAGAGGAATTTCCATTGTCCTGAGAGACAGGAGATAGATGGGAGAGGTGAGTGGCTTTGTGCTTAGCACAAGGGCCCTTTCTGGTGATGAAAATGGTCCAAGTTTAATTTGTGAATGTGTGCTTTGGAGAAATAGACCCTTTCTGGGACAAAGATTAAACTAGACATGCAGTGACTTCTAACTTCTTGGCCATGATGATTTAATTAAGAAGGAGTTCAATTCCCACCACACACATGGCATCTCACAACCATTTGTAAGTCTAGTTCTAGGGGCTTTGAGGCCCTTTTCTGGCTTCTGTTGCATGGCATACACATGGCGCAAAGACATACATGTATGTAAACATCTATATGCATAAATAAATAAATCTTGGGGCCCAGAGAGATGGCTCCATGGATAAGAGAACTGGTTGCCCTTCTAGAAGACTCACACTCAATTCCAGCAACCACATGGCTCATAACTGTCTGTAAACACAGTTTCAAGGGTCCATCCCTTCTCCTGGCCTTCATGGGCACCAGGCACACATGTAGTACATATACATATATGCAGAAGAAACAGTCATACACAAATAAGAAATAATTAAAATATTTTTTAAAAACTAAAAGGACAATGCTAGAGACCAAAGTCAGATTGATAAAAATTACTAGGGTCCTGCAAGGGACTGTTGGGTATGGTTTTGTGTGGACACATGTTCTCTTATGTACTGGATTAGTCATTGTGACTATGGGTATGCAAAATTCTCACCCATTCTTAAGGATCTTGGAGACCAAACTACTAAGAGTGGAAAGAGTTCAGCCCCCAGTGCTGATGGCAGTTGGTTCTGAAACAGGTCATAAATTAAGGTAGTTCTTATATAGAGTTTTCAGTTTATAAAGGAAGTGACTTAAAATATTTATTTTTGCTTCAATGAGTTGGCATCAAGTTACTTGCCATTTGCAGCTGCTAAGAGTCTTGACTTATTATTTACTAATGTATTCTTTTTATTTAATATTTTACATGTATAAGTTTTAGAATTTCACGTATCTATCCTGTGCATTTGGTCATATCCATCTCCCATGTCCCCATCTCCAACTTCCCTAGATTCCCACAGCACGTCTTCCCTCTTTCAAGCCTTTTTCTTCCTCTTTCTGTATCTTCCTCTTCTTCCTCATAACCCACTGATTCCAATTAGTACTGCCGGCATTGGCCTAGGTTGGCGCCATCTGCTGCAGCAAAAGAAACTCACCAGTGGCACACCCCCAGAGAAAACTGACTCTTTCCCATAGCAGACAACAACTTCCAGTCGCTCACCAGCAGGGGTGGGGCTTCATGTGTCTTTCTCCTATCCATGCTGGCATTTTAACTGCCTTAATATTATGCTAGTCTGCCACAGACAGCCAGAGTTTCTGTGAACCCAATTCATAAGGTGCTGTCATGTTTATAAAATGGATTTCACAGTATTCCTACCCATCCCATGGCTCTTACATTCTTTCTTCCCCTCTACTCTAATGGCTAATGTTATGTTGATGATCAACTTAGGTTTGAAAGTTTATATTGTCTGTGCTCAAGAAGACCATAAAGAAAAATTGAACTCCCAAATGTTAAGGGGTATTAAGAATTGATTTTGGTAACTGCCTGGCCTTGTACAACTTTAACATAATTGTTTCTTTTTCTGGTGACCTAGGGACTTTGGAGCCTCCCAGCATATTGGGAGATGAGAACACAGATAGGCCCAGCATTTGGAGGGATCCAGCAGCGGGTTCTCAGTTCCTAGATTGTGAGAAAAGAGGCATCAGAAAACCTTTGGAGGTATGGGTAAGAATCCTGGTCCTCTTAGGGTGCATTTGTGAGACTCATAGAAAAGCTGGATGCAGCTTAATTTCTGAGTCAGAGGGACAACCAGGATGCTGTTGGTCCTTATTGGAAGAGCTAAGGTGGAAATTGGATGTTGGGTGTGAAAATGAAGGTAACCAAATGTTTGTTTTTGTCTAGTTCCCCCATGACTGTGTGAATGTTTTGCCAGAACTGTGTTTTCTGGTCTGTCCATAATTTTTTTTTTTGCAGATGTACAACCTTGCAGCATTAACGTGGGAGTGGTATATCCATGTCTTGACCCTGTGTCTTTAACAGCCGTAGGTATGGCCAGGATCACAATGTGAGGTCCTTTCCAGTGATTTTCCAGAATCTTGTGGTTATCTCTCTTAATCCAGACTTCATCACCTGGTTCAAAGCAATAGCGGTTATGGGGAGAAGCAGACTCATAAACCTGGCAGATGGTAGGCCAGAGTGCTTAAAGGTTCAGATTTAACATATTAATCAATGGCGTTATGATAAACTATTGATCTGGCTCTGTTAAAGCACTGACTACAATAGACTTAAGCTCAAGTTTGAAAATTTTCTTTTGTTATTTTCCAAGTACAGACTAAAAGGAGAAGTGGAAGTTTTTGTTTCTTTGGAGACACGGTTAGGTCATGATGATGGTTTGCTGGGGCAGACAGGTAGAAGGGTGTTTTGCTAAAGCAGACACTTGAAAGAATGTTTTGCTGAAATGAACTTGTGAAAGAATGCATGATATTTAGAAAGAATATAAATATGACCACAGAGAGTGGGGCAAGGCTGGTGCTTTGGTTCGTCTTGCACTGATTCTCTAGTCTCTGCTGATGCTCTGGCAATGGTTAGTCTTGCACCAAGTTGCTGATCTTTGCTTGTCATGACTTTGTAGAGAGTCACTCACCAAAAGAACTTCTTGTGGTAAAAAATTGTGATATTCTGACAGTTTCTTGCTACTTCCACGAACTTGCACCAATCTGGAGTTGCACCAATCTGGAGGAGCCTTGCTGTTTATTCTGGATTAAACTGTTGTGCTGATTTGTGTGTGGTATCTGCTGAGTAAACTGGACTGGCTTGTGATTTGTATTTGGTGGTTTGCTAGAAGACTGAACTGCTGATATCCTGACAACAGAGATTGGAATCACCCTGAAGAACTATTTCTAAACAGGTCCACTCCCCCTTGTCATAATAACCTTTCTTTTCTACTTCCTCTGGTGGATGGTGGGCTAGAAGGGAAGTTAAAGCATTTAAGAATCCTTATGTCTTAGGGTCTTACTACCATGAACCGATACCATGACCAATGCAAGTCTTATAAAGGACAACATTTAATTGGGGCTAGCTTACAGGTTTAGAGGTTCAATCCATTAACATCAAGGCATGGCAGTTTCTAGGCAGGTATGGTACAGCAGAGCCTTCCTCTGAAGGCTGCTAGTAGAAGACTGACTCCCAGGCAGCTAGGGTGAGAGTCTTAAGCACACACCCACAGTGACACATCTACTCCAACAAGACCACACGTTCAAATAGTGCCACTCCCTGGGCCAACCATATTCAAACCATGACACCTTATTAAAGTAGTTTTTTTTTTTACTTATTAGTAGGTTTATTATTTTTCTTTTTAAATTATATATATCCACTTTATTTTTATTTTTCATTTTTCATTTTTGTTTTTTTCCTTTTTATTGAAAAAGGAAGTAAAACATTTTATGATAAAATTGAAGATTTACATGGAAAATATTTCTGACAAAATTGAAGAAATATATAGAAAAACATGTTAAAATTGACAGTATTCATGGAAAATTAAAGAGTAAAATGGTAAACATAAAAACATTACTAAATTAATTGAAAGAGGAATTACAAACATTTTCTGATAAAAATTGAAGATTTACATGAAAAATATTTCTGTTAGTCTATGTCTTTTTATTGGAGAATTGAGTTCATTGATGTTGAGATATTAAGGAATAGTGATTGTTGCTTCCTGTTATTTTTGATGTTATTTTTATGTTTGTGGTTACTTTCTTTTGGGTTTGTTAGAAGATTACTTTCTTGCTTTTTCTAGGTGTGGTTTCCCTCCTTGTGTTGGAATTTTTCCATCTATTATCCTTTGTAGGGCTGGATTTGTGGAAAGATATTGTATAAATTTGGTTTTATCATGGATGGTGATTGAGAGTTTTGCTGGGTATAGTAGTCTGGGCTGACATTTGTATTCTCTTAGGGTCTATATGAGATCTGCCTAGGATCTTCTAGCTTTCATGGTCTCAGGTGAGAAGTCTGGTGTAATTCTGATAGGTCTTCCTTTATATGTTACTTGCCCTTTTTCCCTTACTGCTTTTAATATTCTTTCTTTGTTTAGTGCATTTGGTGTTTTGATTATTATGTGCTGGGAGGACTTTATTTTCTGGTCCAGTTCTTAAAGTAGTTTTTTTGTTTTGTTTTGTTCTGTTCTGTTTTGTTTTTGTTTTAAATCTAAGACAACAGAAAGGTACTTCTTGTGCTAAAAAATATCTCTGTTCAATATGTATATATCCACTCCTCTGAACAGAGGAAAGAAAGTTAATGCTTTTAATCCAAAATAAACTTTTGGGTACCAAAATTTTATTATGACTCAAAGATCTACTGCTTTTTCTTGAATGTGGATTTCTGCACAGATTACAAACAGTGTTAATGCTAATGCATTTGAAACTTTAATCTTTTTGGCAAACTTTTAATTCATGTAAAACTTCAGGGAGGCATGATTGGATCCATCTGTCACAGGTTAAATAGAATCCAGATAAGGACTCCTGTCAATCAACAGCCTAAACTTCCCCACCTACTTCTGATTCCTGAGGAAGTTCTAAATATAAGATTTTTTCTTTAAGTTCTTAAACTTTAACTTCTGTCCCTCATCTATATCTGTCCCAGCAGATTTCCTCTCTGCTGACAGACAGTATCCAGGAATTAGCTATGAACTCCAAACTGCTCCAAATGGCTGTGGACCTTAGATTTGTTGAAAGCTGATGTGAACTAGGCCAGCCGATGGTTTTGCTGCCTGACTCTTCAGCTGAGTCAGCCAACCAGATGCTTCTGATGAGTGCTCCACACTGCTTGAAACCCCAATCCTTGCCCTTTGACAAGCATTCTAGCCTTGATGGGAACTGACACCAACATACTAATTTCAGCTGAGAAGCAGTTACAGAAGAGACTACATTTCCCTTATCTTCAACACAAGGCTGGAATGGTTGCTTTAAAGAAAACTGGGACCCAGCTGGAATGGACCACACCTCATCATCCTGACTATCCCAAATGCTATCAAGGCAGAGCTAGTCTGTACCTGGATACATCGCTCACAGGGGATGATGGCCCAGTTGCAGAGAAAGGAACCATGATCAATACCTCAGAAGACCACTAAAGATAAGACTGATGTAGGTTGTAGACTAGTAATGTTGTTTATCGAACTATGTTCCCTCCTGCTTTTTCATGGGATACATGTTTAGATTCCCCTTTAAAAGCACATGCAAACTTGCTGTAAATCTCTCACATCTCCTTTCCACTCCTTTGTCAAGTGGCCAATTTTTTCTTTATCTCCTGGGTGAAACAGATTGGTTTGCGAATTCTGATGGATTGCATTCTTGCTTGTTGGGCAGATGCATCAGTTCCCCAAATTCTGTTTCTTGATATCCCTGTTTCCAGAAATGTACATTTATGATGGTCCAGTAGGGAGAAAATACATGTATGCACAGACACAGGCCCTTCCAGTCTCCATGTTCAGGGAAAAACCTGCAATTAGAAACATCAGGACCCACTTTTCATACCACTGGTACAATAATGACTGACATTAACTTCAAAAATCTAAAATGCCAAATAGCCCAGTATATGCCTATATTTAAAAACATTTATCAGAGGCAGGCAGATTTCTGAGTTCAAGGCCAGCCTGGTCTACAGAGTGAGTTCCAGGACTACACAGAGAAACTCTGTCTCGAAAAAACAAAACAAAAAAAAATGTAAAAACATTTATCTATTGATAAGCTAGAACAGGTTGGTTCATTGATAAGGTGGTCTTACAACATGATAGGGTGTTTGATCTACTTTATGAAGAACAAGGAGGTTACTTGGCTTTAGGGAGAAGGCCCTAAATGGAAAATATGTTTCCCATTCTCATTGTCAGATTTTTCCTGGCTAATACTTACACTGTCAGCTGTTGAAAGGCCTTCAACTCTCCTTTTCTTGCAGATTATAGCTGGCCCCTGCATCATTAATGCCTTAACCAGATATATAAAATCCTGTTTAGGAGCTGTTAAGCTGATGGTCATTAAGTCCTGGTATGAACAGGTATCCATTATGGAGTCAAGGACTTGACTCAGGGTTTAACTCAAGGTGAAGAGGGGAATGTGATGATTAACTTTAAAAGTTTAAGTTTTATGTGCTTAAGAGAACTATAAAGCAAAATTGGACTTCTTAATGATAAGGGATATTAATGGTTGATTTTTGTAATTGTCTGGTCTTGTACAACTTTAAACTGTTGTTTATACAAGGTCATAGTTCATAAGGTCAACAACTGTTTCTGCCCCAGCAAACAAAAACTTGCTTTCCAGGAGGTGACCTTCTGCTTGCACACAAATAGAATGTAACTTTTCGTTCTTTGCTTTTATAGACTCCTGACTGAGGTGGCTGGGCACTACATATGTGAATCCTGAGTCCTGGATATAGAGCTGGTATCACGAATAAAAGCCTCTTTGTTAGAATTTATTAGTGGTCAGACTGGTGAGTCTCTGAATGACCCCTGACCTGTAATACCTCCATGTTCTATGGGTGTCTTATGAGGATGTTATTTATTCTCAGCATCTTGACACATTGCTTTCCATTAGACTCATAAACATATCCACCCATCCTTCAATTTGTCTACATATCTATCTATCTATCTATCTATCTATCTATCTATCTATCTATCATCTTCTATCTAATTCACATATCTATGTATTCTCATATTCATTTTTATGTTGTGCACTTGTACATGTAGGTCAAATGTATATTGAAATGTATGTTTGTAGAGGCCAGAGAACATCTGTAGGGTTCATTCTTCAAGTGGATATTAGCTATAATGTAAAGGATAACCATAAGACCCAGAGAAGCTAAGTAACAAGGCGATCTCAAGGGGGACACATGAATCTCATTGTGAAGGGAAAATTGAAAAGCTATTGCAGGTGGATGAGGGTGGGGTGGGGAAGGGAATAGGGGGGATCAGATCCGGAGGAAAATGGAAAGAGAGAGAGAGAGAGAGAGAGAGAGAGAGAGAGAGAGAGAGAGAGAGAGAACTGAGATAGACAATTGGAATTGGGGTAGGGGAGGCATTTCTAGGATTAGCTAGAAGCTTAGTACAAGGGAATCTCCTAGGAATCTATGAGAGTGACCCTAGCTAAGACTCCTAGCAATGTAGGACACAGAACCTGAACTGGTCATGTCCTGTAACCAGACACAACTTTTAGTGGAGGGATTGGGACACCAATTCAATCACAAAACCTTTGACCTAACATTTGTCCTGCCTACAAAGTGTGCTGGGTAAAGGTGATGCAGAAATTGTAGGAGTGAGCAATCAATGACTAGTCCAGCTTGCAAGTCATGCCTTGAGAGGGAGCCCATCCCTAAAACTGCCTGGAAGGCCAGAACCCAGAGGCTGGGTAGAGATGGAGGAAAGAGCCAAACATGACTGGCAAAACGTCAGTGAAATAATGAAATGATTCCTAATGATATTCTGCTCTATTCATATTGCCTGGTCTAATTGTCATCAAAGAGGCATCACTCAGCAATTGATGGAAACATACAGAGACCCACAGCCAATCATGAGGCAGAGCTTGGGGAATCCTGCAGAAGAGATGGGGGAGCATTCTAGGAGTCATAGGGGTCAAGGATACCACAAGAAAACCCAGAGTCAACTAACCCTGGCTCATAGGTGCTCACTGAGACTGAACCACCAACCAGAGAGTCTGAATGGGACTGACCTAGGCCCTCTGCATACATGTTACGGTTGTGTAGGTTGGTCTTTTTGTGGAACTTCAAATAGTGGAAACAGCAGCTGTCTCTGACTCTGTTGCCTGTTTTTAGGGCCCTTTCCTCATACTGGGTTGTCTTGTTTAGCTTTAATAGGAGAGGAGGGACCAGGTATTACTTTAATTTGATATGCCATGTTTGGTTGGTATCCATGGGAGAGTTTCCCTTTTCTAATTAGAAATAGAGGAGTTGGATGGGGTGGTGGTGGAAAGATACTGGGAAGAGAGGAGGGAGGGTCAACTGACTAGAATGAAAATAAACAAATAGGTTAATTTAAAAGAAGCTAGCTACCTTTCTTTTGAGACAGAGTCTCTCATTTGCCTGGAACTCACCATGTGGGCTAGACTTGAATCAGTGAGCCCATGGAATCTTTTTTTTAAATTTTTAAAAAAAATTTTAATTTTCTATATTTTTTGTTACATTCCAAAGGCTTTCCCCTTTCCCAGTTCCCCCTCACCATATGTCCCATAAGTCCTCTTCCCTCTGCCCATTCCCCAATCATGCCCCCCTTCCATTTCTCTGTTCTGATACTCTCCTACAAAACTGGATCCAGTCCTTTCAGGCCCAGGGTCCTTTCCTTCCTTCTTCTTGGGAATCTTTTGATTTGCTAATTGTGCCTTGAGTATTCAGAGCTTTTGGGCTCATTAATATCCACTTATCAGTGATTGCATTTCACGTGTATTCTTTTGTGATTGGGTTAACTCACTTAGGATGATATTTTCCATATCCAACCATTTGCCTACAAATTGCATGAATTCATTATTTTTAATTGCTGAGTAGTATTCCATTGTATAAATATACCCCATTTTCTGTATCCATTACTCCTTTGAGGGACATCTGGGCTCCTTCCAAGTTCTGGCTATTATAAATAAGGCTGTTATGAACATAGTGGAGCATGTGTCTTTATTGTATGCAGGAGAATCCTCTGGGTATATGCCCAGGAGTGGTATGACAGGGTCCTCTGGAAGTGTCATGCCCAATTTTCTGAGGAACCCCCAGACTGATTTCCAGAGCGGTTGTACCATCTTGCAATCCCACCAACAGTGTAGGAGTATTCCTTTTTCTCCACATCCTCGCCAGCACCTGTTGCCCCTTGAGTTTTTAATCTTAGCCATTCTGACTGGTGTGAGGTGGAATCTCAGGGTTGTTTTGATTTGTAGTTCCCTGATGACTAATGATGTTGAACATCTCTTAAGGTGCTTCTCAGCCATCCGAATTTCTTCTGGTGAAAATTCTTTGTTTAGCTCTGTACCCTATTTTTTGATAGGGTTATTTGGTTCTTTGGGGTCTAGCGTCTTGAGTTCTTTGTATATGTCCTCCAGGGTCTTCCCCAGTTTCTTTTCTATTAGTTTCAGTGTGTCTGGTTTTATATGGAGGTCCTTGATCCACTTGGAGTTGATCTTGGTACAAGGAGATAAGAGTGGGTCAATTCACATTCTTCTGCATGTTGACCTCCAGTTGAACCAGCCCCATTTGTTGAAAAGGCTATCTTTTATACCTCTACAAGAGTATTAAGTGAGGGAGGAAGACTAGTTCTCAAAGTGGCTCACACTTTCATGGGTAGCCAGATGAAGAGAGGACTCAGGAAAAAGCAATATCTACTGTCTACCGTTGTTGCTATTGTGCTCTGCTGATACAAGACTGCCTCTTCAGCCTTCCAAAGTGAACACAGTACCTGTGACTCTCCAGAAAACTCCCAATCTATCATCACTGAACTGCAACTGTCAAAATATGCAGCCTTGTGGATTGGGTAGCTACTGAGTTCTCTGCCTCTCCAAGTATAGATATCCATTATTGAACTACAAAGTCCCTTTCATGTAAGCCAAGCTAATAAGTCTTTTTTTGTTATATATAAATATATATGTATTCTATACATTCTGTTCCTCTGAAGAACCCTGTCTAGTAGTTTCCTTTTTACAAATAAAAATAATGACACACACACACACACACACACACACACACACACACACACACAAACACACACACACACCAAAAAAAAAAAAAGAAGAAAAAAAAGGAAAAGGCTATCTTTTTTCCACTGGATGGTTGTAGCTCCTTTATCAAAGATCAAGTGACCATAAGTCTGTGGGTTCATTTCTGGGTCTTCAATTCTATTCCATTGATCTACTTGCCTGTCACTATACTAATACCATGCAGTTTTTAGCACAATTGCTCTGTAGTACTGCTTGAGGTCAGGGATATTGATTCCCCCAGAAGTCCTTTTATTGTTGAGAATAGTTTTAGCTATCCTGGGTTTTTTGTTACTCCAGATGAATTTGAGAATTGCTCTTTCTAGATCTATGAAGAATTGATTTGGGATTTTGATGGGGATCGCATTGAATCTGTAGATTGCTTTTGGCAAGATGGCCATTTTTACTATATTGATCCTGCCAATCCAAGAGCATGGAATATTTTTCCATCTTCTGAGGTCTTCTTCGATTTCTTTCTTCAAGGACTTGAAGTTCCTGTCATACAGATCTTTCACTTGTTTGGTTAAAGTCATGCCAAGATACTTTATATTGTTTGTGGCCATTGTGAAGGGTGTTATTTCCCTAATTTCTTTCTCAGCCTGCTTGTCCTTTGAGTACAAGAAGGCTACTGATTTGCTTGAGTTGATTTTATAACCAGCCACTTTGCTGAAGTTGTTTATCAGCTGTAGGAGTTCTCTGGTGGAGTTTTTTGGGTCACTTACATATACTATCAGATCATCTGCAAAACGTGATATTTTCACCTCTTCCTTTCCAATTTGTATCCCTTTGACTTCCTTATGTTGTCTAATTCCTCTTGCTAGAACTTCAAGTACTATATTGAAAAGATATGGAGAGAGAGAGAGCCCATGGAATCTTCTTGTCTTTTTTCCCAACCCCCAGCAATGGGATTATAAGAATAGACCACATCTGGATTTTTATGTATGTTCTGGAGGTCAAAGGTCCCAAGTTCTTATACTTTCAGGGCAAACACTTTGCTGACTGAGCCATTACCTTGGCTGCTGAACATAAATTTAGACCCAAAAGGACAGAAATAGACCATCTACCTCAGAGACTGGCCAAAATTTTCCCAAAATGACAGAGAGTAAACATTTTATGTCTTGTGGGCTATACAGTTATTACTACAACCACTGCAGTTGGAAGACAGCCATAGAAAACGTGCAAGCAAAGAACATGGTTCTATGCTTAAAACAAAGGCAAATACCTACATGCTTCAGTTTCACAACTCCTGATCCAGTTACATCTTCCTCATTTAACTACTGACGATGTCAAGTAGCCTGCTGATAACCAACCATTTCCCTCTTGGTCAAGCTGAGTTTAGGCCATTAGCTTCTGACTTTCCTGGCATTTCCTTGCTCCTACCCCTTAAATCAGCACATTGATGTGTGTCCCTGTCTATAGATAAATTAGCTTGTGAGAATGCGAAGGAATCATTTGTTCTCTGGAAGCTTCTGCCCATGAAGCTACATGGGACAAAAGCCTTTTGAAGCTTGGTGAATGCCCCTGTGTGCTCACCAGAGGGATTTATAGGAAAAGGTGGGTTCTCTTTAGGCCAGGTTATTCTCTAAGCACTTTTGGCAGTGAAGTTATTTTTATATGCTGTCTCAACATTCCTTGCTGAACAGCAGGATCAAGGACATCATCTATGTATCCAATCAATTCCAGACATCTATGATTATTTTCTCAGGCCCCTTTCAATCCTTTTCCTTCAGTTCCCTTTTGCAGACTATATTTTTCATGAAAATTTCCCTTGGGACCTAGTCAATTCTTTGTTGAGATCTCTTTGATTAGTATTTACCTGTGCAACACCAGGAGAATTTGTCCTTGCTTTCTTGCACCGTTCTCTTGATTGGTGACAGGGCAAAAAAGAGAGAGAGGGAGAGAGATTGATTTTTTCATGCAGGGTCTCTCCAAATCCAAATCAGCAATGCCGGATTCTGTTTCTTTATTTTTGGAAGAATGCCATAGTTCTGAAGTCGTTTATAAAGCTGTGTGACAGTTCCCTGGTGTATATGTGAACCCCACATGATACTGAGTGTGCAGTGATGACTTAGACTTATGTTAAAGTAGTATTCCAGGAGTGGGATGCTGTCTGTTAGTGTCATGCATTGGAATACCAGCCTCATGTTGGCTGGCTTGCAACAAAAAGTACCCATACCATCACCACAACCTTTAGAGCAAATGGCTCTTAAGAAAATGCAGCTTCTAAGGAGAAATTCATCATATAATTTAGAGACATAAAACTGTAATGTTGGATAAACACTTCTCTGATTAGTAGATAAGGAACTGTCACTTCCAGATAGTACCGGCATTTGTGATGTGAGATGCTAATTTTGAACAGGTTTAAATAAATTCCAAGGAACTTGTGACTGGTTGCAAAGAGTCTAAAACAAGAAGTTGGCTCCTATTGTATACCTAGTTCCCTCATAGTGAAGCAGTGTTTTCTTGAGGGGAACTTGGTCAGACTCAGGAAGTAAGTGAAATTTACAGGGCTCAGGGAGTCAATAAAACTCACAGTGTGAAGAAGTTCCTGAAATTTGCAAGATTCACAAGGCTCGTAACCAAGGTTACATTGGCAGTAACAACTGCTGGGAAGAAGAGACTTCCTAGTATGCTGAGTTGCCTGAGAGGAGTACAGAGAGCTCCAGGGAGCTTTCCTGAGTCCTCATCCATGATCGGGAGGGCTCTCTGGTGATGCAGTTACCTTAGATTCTCTCATGCTCCAGTAAATGACTCCAATCAACTCACTGGTTCACTGAACTAGACTTGAATAGAACTTTTTTTTTTGTCTTTTTTTGGTGTCCTACCTAGAGTGAAGAGATATTTGTTCCTGTCTTCCCAGGAAAACTTACACAACAACTGCATGGACATGTGGACTAGTAAAATTTGAGATTCACAAAAACTCAAGACCTAAAGGAATATAACCTATACCAAAATATGTACTTTGTGCCAGAAAATATTCATTTAATAATGTTATTGTAGACAGCCCTGATGGATACAGTGTCACATAGCTTAATCCTACCACTTGAGAGGAACAGGCAGGCAGATTTCAGTGAGTTTGAGGTCATCTTGGTGAAATGGAAAACATCTTTGGTTTCTTTGGAAAGTTAGTTATGTTAAGTGATGTTTTGCTGGGGCACACAGATGAAAAGATGTTTTGCTAAAGTAGACACAAGTGAAAGGATGTTTTGCTAAGGCAATCAGGTGAAATGATGCGTGATGTTAAGAAGGAATATAACTATAACCCAACAGATAGTGGATGATGTTGAATGGTATTGGTACACCTTGCCATTCCTTACCAGTAATCATTTGTAGTGAGTTCATAGAAGGAAGTGTACCCCAAACATTTGGTGTTTTGGCAGCTTCTTACTGCTTCTGCAGACTCAGGCGAATTGACAGTATGAAGTGGAAATTTCTAGATAATGTCAGCTGATAAAGATGCACTTGGAATTTTGGTGAGACATACTCACGTGGAGTTTAGCTGAGACAGACATACTTGTGTGGTGTTTTGCTAATGTAAGACATGTGGGAAGACATATGTTCAGAGGGGCTATAAATAGGACTCAACAGTGACATCTGGCTTGCATAGCTAGCTTTGCAATGCTTTGTTGGACTCAAGTCTTCATCTTTGCTGATCTTCACTTTGTTGCGAGAGGGACAGCAGAGAACTCCTGGTGTCCCTGCTCATCCTGGTTGCTTCTGCTGGATCATGCCTGACTGTTTCTGATGGGTTGTGCCATCACTGTTGAGTCATATTTGGTGTTTGCTACTGGACTGAACTGCTGATATCCTGACACTGAAGATTGGAATCATCCCAAAGAAAGAAGGTCCACTTCTCCATATCCTAATAATTTTTCTTTTCCACTACATCTAGTGCTTGGCTTGTTAGAAGGAAGGTTAAAGTATTTAGGAACCCATATTAAAAGTAGACTTTGAAAAATGAAAGCCTATAGCCAGGGCTACATAGTGAGATGGTGTCTCACAAGACTAAAGGCAGTATCTAAACAAGCATGTATCTTTTCAGAGTCACTGTGTGCACTCTGTACCTGTGGTCATCTGGAATGCAGAAAAACCATTTTGTGTGTTTTTACATGTTTGTGTGTATGTATATGTTCCTGAATGCAAGCATGTGGGCTTGCATGTAGAGGCCACAGCTGACATCAGGTGACTCAGCTCTCTGCTGTTTTGCATTTTGAATAGAATCTCTCACTGAACATGGAGCCTATTGACTTGGCTGTGCTCCAGCCAGCAAGACCCCACAGTTCCACCAGTTTCAGCCTCCCTGGTGATAGGATTTCAGGCATGAATGGCCACACCTGGCTTTTTCCAAGGGTGCTGGAAATATGAACTCATCTCATGCTCATGCATCAAGTTTGACAATCTGCCATTTAATTAGATTGATCAAAAACTGTGAGAGCTACCATCACATGTACAATTGTCCAAAGATATAGGATCTTAAGAAATTGTATTTTTTATAAACATAGGTTTAAAAAACTCAACATTTCTGCAGACTGAAAAAATTTTGATGTATTCATGAACAATTTTTACACACAGACTAAGATACTGTGTGAACTTAAGGTGCTTTACATCTTAGGGCTCTGTGCTCAGAAATCGTTTTGGAGTGTAGCAAAGCCAGCTGGCAGATATGGTGTATGTCAGGCACAGGAAATGTTATGTGTAACATATATATGTATATAAGCAACCCAGGCTTTCAATGATATCATATGGGCTTCTCCAGAAAACACTTGGTAATATTGAATATATAATGTAACAGATGAAGTGTACCACTTGCTTATTATGTACAAGGCTCTAAACCAAGGGTTTTGTGTGGATGATCCTCTGTAATCCACAGTGGCTGTATGGCTCTCTGAGCAAGCACTGTCTGCATTTGACAGGGAGGAAACAGAGAGCTGTTGTACTGCTCTTCAGCTTCTTGCTAGGGTGTGCATGCAGGATGCCAGCCCTGCATGCTTACACAACAGGATGGCTGTGAGTCACATCCCCTCAGCCTCCATCCACATACTCTGGCCTCTTTTTCCTTATTATTGTGCTGTGAAGTGATGCAAACTTAAAAATAAACTTAAAAAGAAATTAGCGGGTTCTACATTTGAAGAACTTTGTTTGATCAAGTAATGGAACCTCCAGCTAACATTGTAGTTTGTGAAGTGCAGATGGAAGAGGCATGAAGACACACACACACACACACACACACACACACACACACATGCAGTTTCCCCAGATGGTTAGCTATGGAAGCTTAGAAGTGAAACATATTTGAGTACTCATGAGCATTACCTATGTATTGTTATCTTCTGATTAAACAAAATAAGTTCTCTGGGGGTGCCAAGATGCTCAGAATTCTGAATTTCTTAGATTTGGGTTTGGTATTGGCCAGATTTTCATATATTTTGGGCTTCCAATGGAGTCTGCGTATCATGCACTTTCCTTTTTTTCTGACCTAGCTCTAAACCATATTGTTAATGTTAATAGTGTAAGCAGTAGGATCTAGAATAAGTATCTAGATACAATAGTTTTTATAAGTGAGTTAAATTTGATGAAAAGTACACTGTTGAGCTTTCTGTAAATGTAGTAAAGTATCTGAGACAATCAACTTGTAGAGAAGAAAAGTTTATTTTGGCTCACTGTCTTGAGGTTTCAGCCTCTGGTATTGCATCCATTCCTTTTTTGGTAGAGGAGTCTGGAAAGATCACATAGGAACAAAACCAACTACATTGAGGCCATGGCAAGAGAGGTAGAAAGCATCAGGTTTCACAATCTTCTCCATGACCTAAAAACTTTTTACTTAGTCCCATCTCTTACAAGTTCCTCAGATTCCCAGTAGCTCTGTCATTCAGAGTAAAATTTTAACAGACAGGCATTTGGGGATGTTCAAGATCTAAGCTATAGCAGAAACAAATGGAAAAATTCATTAACGTGGGCTTGACTTAATGTCTTATGATAGCCTGCTTTCCAGGTCAGTTAAGTGACTTTTTTTTTTCTGGCAGATATAAAATTAAAACCTGCTTCTCTGTTGATTTTGAACTCTACAGTACCAGGATTCATCTCTCTTTGCTTCCTGATTGAAGATTCTATGGGGTTGCCAGGATCTGGGGCTACTGTAACCCAAGAAAAATACAGGGGTCTCCAGAATGAATGGACTCTTTGTTCGGGGCCCCTTCTCTAGCAGGAAAGTCTGTAACACTTCATTTTTATTTTTCTCTGAGTTATTTTCTTGTCCTTTAATTCTGTAATTGCCAGAGAAGACCTACCAAGTAGTTGGTATCAAAAGTACTGTCAAGTGTTAAAACAGTAGAGATATGTTCAGGCTCAGATCATATAAAACATGAACAATAGTGGACTCTTGGGAAGTTACACATTTCACATGTACTTTCTCATTGCCCTTAATCAGGATGTCTTTTGGTGTTAACAAACACTGTCCAACCGTAGGAAGCAAAGCTATTTTCACTGTAGTTTGGGATACACAACAGCTATGTGGGCGCTTGCTGCAATGGCCAGCTCTGGCTGGGAATTTGGAGTGCTAGCTTTGCTAGAGTGGCCTCAGGTTTTAGCTCATTCAGCCTTGCTAGGTTCTCGTGTGAAACTGTTTGCCTGCTTCCACTCATAGCTACTACTTAAAGTCCAGGTAAAGCCTGAGAAGCATTGTCTCTATAGCAATGATAGATGCTCCTGATGCTTTGTTCTGAGGGGTGTATTTGGGAGCACTGGCACATATTAACGTCGTGACTGTGGAAACAAGTGAACAAATCGCCTGTACTCTGATGGTCACTGTGAATTTATTCTGCCATACTCGGAGAGATTCGTGTACACATTCTTTCTCAAGAGTGTGAGTGGTTTGGTGAAGCACGACCTGGCATATAATCAACTTGAAAACTGAATCTTCTTCTTGTGTGTGTGTGCTTACATGTATGCAGGTGTGTATGTGTGTGTGTGTGTTTGTTAACTTGGATGTGAGTTGTTCACGCTGCTGGATTCTGGTGTGGGGATTTGGACACTTGTGAACAATGAGAGGGTGAGGAGCTCACCACATGCAGTGCTCTGGCTTACTGACTGATTTGAGTTGGAGGCAGTTGAACAACAGCAGGTGCAAAAAGACCACTTTGACCCTCATTCTGTTTCTAAAAGGGAGGGGATAAGATTTCTGTGCAGAAAAATGTCTATATACATGAGAAAGGAAGCATAAATCATATCGTCAAGGAGGCTGGAGAGATGGCTTAGCTGTCAAGAGATCATACTGTGTTTGCAGAGGTCTAAAGTTTGGCCCCCCCCCATACATCAGGTAGATCGCATTGTCTGTAACTCCAGCCCAAAGGGATCTGACTTCCCCTTCAGTCCCCTGTGGGACCTGAAGTCATGCCCATACCCATAGAGAGAAACATACATAATTGAACATAAAATGCTTAATTGAAAATAACTTTTCATACAAAAAATTCTGATTAGTTCCTTCTCCTTTCTCTGTTCCTAGATCTTCTTTACCTCATGACCTGTCCATCTCCTCTCTGTCTCTGTCTCTGTCTCTGTCTCAGTCTCTCTCTCTCTCTCTCTCTCTCTCTCTCCCCTTTCTAAAACAAAGAAGCAAACAAAGCAGAATAAGACAAAACAAATGGGAAAAACAAACAAACAAACAAACAAACAAACAAACAGCAAGAGAAATACAGAGACATGCAGACACATGGACACTCACACAAAACCCATAAAAACACAAAACCATAAACTATAATAATAAGCAAAAGGCCAGTAAAGCTAAAAAAGCCAAAATAAAGAATTATGAGACAGTTTTTCCTCCAAAATACTACTGCATTATTTTTATGTTGGCATCTGCTGCTGGGCATGGGGCCTGTCCTTAAATGTGGTTTGTAAACACAGTGAGACTTCATTGGAGAAAACATCCTTTCTTTGCTAGAGATTGCTTGCGTGTAATCTTAGATTTTTTTTCAAAACCTACTTCAATAGAGTTCTGAAAATGCTTCAACCTCCCTTATAGCCCACTGACCAAAGGTAGGGGAAGCGAAAGGTTAATAGGAAACAGGGGTTGTGGATCTGTGTAGAAGTAGTTCTTTGGGGGCAATTCCAATCTTTATTGTCAGGATACCACCAGCAGTCCACTTCAAAACATCAACCATGAATCAGTTAGCAACAGCCTGACCCAGAAGAAACCATGAGGCTCTGCCGAATTGGCATCAGTCCGTGGAAGCATCATGAAGCAGCTGGAATATCTTGAGAAGTTCTTTGGTGAGTTTCTCTCCATGACGTCATGACAAGTGAAGTTCAGCGGAGACCAGCAAAGCATAACAAGGTGAACCAACGCAAGAGCATCTTCTCACTCTCTGTGGGGTTATATTATGTTTCTAAACATCATGCAACCTTTCAAGAGTCTGCTCCAGGAAAATATAATGTCCTCTCCCAAGACAGCTTCGAGAAAAACACCAGGTGTCTGCTCTCAGCAAAACATCATCTTACACATCTGCTTCAGCAAAACATCCTTTCACAAGTTTGCTTCAGCAAAATATCCTCTCCGAAGAGAGTTTCCAGAAAGACATCATGTGACACAACTGAGTTTCAAACGAATCCAGAAATTTCCACTTTTTCTTCAGGGTTAGGGATGCAGGCAGGCTCCTGTTTACTTCCCTCTCAGTGCTGTGACACCATTTGGTTTGAACCTGTGAAGACCCCGTGCATGCTGCCATGGTCTCTATGAGTTCATTTGTGAGTCAGTCCTCATATCTGGAAGGCCTTGGCATATTCCATCCCCACTAATGATGGCTAGGTTTATGTCAGCTTGACCTCTGAGAGAGGGGAAACTCAATTGATAAAATGCCTCCATAAGATGTGACTATAGGCAGGCCTGTAGGGCATCTTTTAAATTAGTGATTGATGTAGGAGGGCCTAGCTCATTGTGGGTGAAATCACCACTGGGATGTTGGTCTTGGGTTCTATAAGAAAGTAAGCTGGGCAAACCAGGGTCAGCAAACCAGTAAGTAGAACCCTTTAATGGCTTCTATATCAGTTTCTGCCACCAGGATCCTGCCCTCTCAGTTTCTGTCCTGACTTCCTTTGATGACAAAACGTGTTGTGGAAGCATAAGCCAAACAAACCCTTTCCTCCCTGAGTTTGTTTGGTCATATGTTTCATCATAGCAATAAACACCCTCTCTAAGAGACCACTGGCTTTTACAATCTTTCTGACTCATCTACATAGCTCCCTAAGCTCTGAAGGGAGGATTTTGAAAAAGACATCCCATTTAGGACCGAGTGTTCCAAGGTCTCTTGTACTCTGCATATTGTCTAGCTGTGGGTCTTTGCATTAGTTCCTTTCTCCTGCAGGAAGAAGTTTCCCTGATAATAGGTGAAAACACAGATCTTTGGTGTGGGGGTTTTAGTAGGAATAGCCTCCATAGACTTATGTGTTTGCATGCTTGGTTCACTATTAGGAAGTGTGGTCTTATTTGGATTGGGCATGACCTTGTTGGAGAAAGTATGTTACTGTGGAGGTGGACTTTGAGCTCTTAAATATGCTCAAGCTATGCCTGGTATGGCACAAAGTCTCCATCTGCTGCCTGCAGATCAAGATGTAGAACTCTCAGCTTCTCCAGCACCATGTCTGCCTAGATGCTACCGTGCTTCTCACCATGATGATAATGAGCTAAACCTCTGAAACGGTAAGCTAGCCTAAAATGTTTTCCATTATAAGAGTTGTTGCCGTGGTGGTGCACACCTGTAATCCCAGCACTTGGGAGGTAGAGGCAGGCGAATTTCTGAGTTCGAGGCCAGCCTGGTCTACAGAGTGAGTTCTAGGACAGCCAGGGCTACACAGAGAAACCCTGTCTCTAAAAACCAAAAAACAAACAAACAAACAAACAAACAAACAAAAACAAAAAACCCAAAAAACCAAAAACAAATAACAACAAAAAAGAGTTGCCTTGGTCATGGTGTCTCCTTATGGAAATCTTAACTAAGACATGTGAATATAGCAAAATATCATTTGGAGTCATTTTATTGCTATCTTTCTTTTCTTTTTCTTTTTTTTTTTTAGCAGATCAATAGTATTAGGTTTTCCCATAGGTCTGTGACCTATCTAATTTCATGTTCTCAGCTACCAGAGCAGTGCCATACATGGGTGTGTTTCATCTCATAGAAAGGTTAGGCTGGGGAGATAGCTTAGTCAGTAAAGTGCCTACTATACATGCATGAGGATTTGAGTTTAAGATTACACATTAACAGTGCTGAGTATGTTGGCAAATACTTGCAATCCCAGGGCTGGGAAGTCAGAAACAAGTAGACCCCTGGAGCTTATTAGCAAGCCAGCATAGACAGTTCCAAGCCAGTTTGAGGTATTACCTGGGGGATCAAAAGGTGAATAGTGACTGAGGAACAGTGGCTGATGCTGCCCTCTTATTTCCAGGTACACATGCAGGCTCGTGCACATACATCTACAGGCAAATAAATGAACACACACACACACACACACACACACACACACACGCACACACTTAGAAAACGGAGATGTAAGCCAGGAAAATTCATGCAAACTTGGTAGGTTAACCCTACATTTCCTATCCCTTTCTCTTTCTAATTAGCTACCATAGCCCACGCCTCTCTGCTTTCTCACATTTTCTCCTCTACTATTCTCTGCCGAGTTCAAGATTTGTGATATCTTAATTCTCAACTTGACACAATCTAGAATCACATAGGAAAAGAGACTTAACAAGGGATTGTCCAGATCAGATTGGCTTATGGGTGTGTCTCAGTCAATGTTCTATTGTTGTGAAGACACATCAGGCCCATGGCAACTCTTAAAAGGTAAACATTTCTTCTTGGGAATCATTTGATATGTGAATTGTGTCTTGGGTATTCAGAGCTTCTGAGCTAATATCCAATTATCAGTGACTGCATTCCATGTGTGTTCTTTTGTGATTGTGTTACCTCACTTAGGATGATATTTTCCATTTGCCTAAGAATTTCACGAATTCATTGTTTTTAATTGCTGAGTAGTATTCCATTGTGTAAATATAGCACATTTTCTGTATCAATTCCTCCATTGAGGGACATCTGGGTTCTTTCCAGCTTCTGGCTATTATAAATAAGGCTGCTATGAACATAGTGTAGGATGTGTCCTTATTGCATGCCAGGGAATCCTCTGGGTATATGGTCAGGAGTGGTATAGCACGGTCCTCCAGAAGTGTCATGCCCAGTTTTCTGAGGAACCGCCAGACTGATTTCCAGAGTGGTTGTACCAGCTTGCAATCTCACCAGCAATGGAGGGGTGTTCCTCTTTCTCCACATCCTTGCCAACACTTGCTGTCTCCTGAGTTTTTAATTTTAGCCATTCTAACTGGTGTGAGGTGAAATCTCAGGTTTTTTTCTATATTCTTTGTTTACATTCCAAATGCTTTCCCGTTTCCCGGTTCCCCCCTCCCCATAAGTCCCATAAGCCCTCTTTCCTCTGCCCATTCCCCAATCACCTCCTCCCATTTCTCTATCCTGGTAATCCCCTACAATGCTTGATCAAGCCTTTCCAGGACCAGGGCCCTCTCCTTCTTTCTTCTTGGGAATCATTTGATATGTTAATTGTGTCTCGAGTATTCCGAGCTTCTGGACTAATTAATATCCACTTATCAGTGACTGCATTCCATGTGTATTCTTTTGTGATTGGGTTACCTCACTTAGGATGATATTTTCCAGTTCCAACCATTTGCCTAAAAATTTCATGAATTCATTTTAAATTGCTGAGTAGTATTCCATTGTGTAAATATACCACATTTTCTGTATCTATTCCTTCACTGAGGGACATCTGGGTTCTCTCGGGGTTATTTTGATTTGCATTTCCCTAATGACTAATGATGTTGAACATTTCTTAAGGTGCTTCTCAGCTATTTGAAATTCTTCAGGTGAAAATTCTTTGTTTAGCTCTGTACCCCATTTTTTTTTTTTGGTTTTTTGAGACAGGGTTTCTCTGTGTAGTCCTGGCTGTCCTGGAACTCACTCTGTAGACCAGGCTGGCCTCGAACTCAGAAATCCACCTGCCTCTGCCTCCCAAGTGCTGGGATTACAGGCGTGCGCCACCACGCCCGGTTCTGTACCCCATTTTTTAATAGGGTTATTTTGCTCTCTAAAGTCTAACTTCTTGAGTTCTTTGTATATCCTGGATATTAGCCCTCTGTTGGATGTAGGGTTGGTGAAGATCTTTTCCCAATTTTTGGTTGTCATTTTTGTCCGATTGACAGTGTCCTTTGCCTTACAGAAACTTTGTAATTTTATGAGGTCCCATTTGCCAATTCTTGATCTTAGAGCATAAGCTATTGATGTTCTGTTCAGGAACTTTTCCCCTGTGCCCATGTCCTCAAAGGTCTTCCCCAGTTTCTTTTCTATTAGTTTCAGTGTCTGGTTTTATGTGGAGGTCCTTGATCCACTTGGTGTTGAGCTTATTACAAGGAGATAAGAATGGATCAATTTGCATTCTTCTGCATGCTGACCTCCAGTTGAACCAGCATCATTTGTTGAAAAGGCTATCTTTTTTCCATTGAATGATTTTAGTTCCTTTGTCGAAGATCAAGTGACCATAGGTATGTGGGTTCATTTCTGGGTCTTCAATTCTATTCCATTGATCTACCTGCCTGCCACTGTACCAATACCATGCAGTTTTTAACACTATTGCTCCGTAGTACTGCTTGAGGTCCGTGATACTGATTCCCCCAGAAGTTCTTTTACTCTTGAGAATAGTTTTAGCTATCCTGGTTTTTATGTTATTCCAGATGAATTTGAGAATTGCTCTTTTTAATTCTATAAAGAACTGAGTTGGGATTTTGATGGGGATTGCTGAATACCCAAGACACAATTAATATATCAAATGATTCCCAAGAAGAAGGAAGAAGAGGGCCCTGGTCCTGGAAAGGCTTGATGCAGCATTGTAGGGGATTACCAGGACAGAGAAGTGAGAGGGGGTTGATTGGGGAATGGGCGGAGAGAAGAGAGCTTATGGGACTTATGGGGAGGGGGGAACTGGGAAAGGGAAATCATTTGGAATGTAAACAAAGAATGTAGAAAACAACAACAACAACAACAACAAAAATAACAACAGAAAAGCTAAAAAGGCAAACATTTAACTGGGCTTGCTTATAGTTTCACAGTTTTAGTCTATTTTCACTATAGGGGAAGCATGGAGGTATTGTGGTAGTTTGATTGTGCTTGGCCCAGGGAGTGGCACTATTAAGATGTGTGGCCTTGTTGGAGTAGGTGTGACCCTGTTGGAGTAGGTGTGTCCCTGTGGACATGGGCTTTAAGACCCTTGCCCTAGCTGTGTGAAGGCCAGTCTTCTCGTAGCAGCCTTTAGATAAAGATGTAGAGCTCTTAGCTCCTCCTGCACCATGCCTGCCTGGATGCTGTTATGCTCCCGCCTTGATGATACTGGATTGAACCTCTGAACCTGTAAGCCAGCCCCAATTAAATGTCCTTATAAGAGTTGCGTTGGTCATGGTGTCTGTTCACAGCAGTAAAACCCTAAGACAGGCATGCAGGCAGATATGATTAGGAGAAATAGCTGAGGGTTGTACATCCAGATCCACAGGCATCAGGAAGAGAGAGAGAGAGAGAGAGAGAGAGAGAGAGAGAGAGAGAGAGAGAGAGAGAGAGAGAGAGAGAGTCAGAGTCACTGGGCCTGGTATAGGCTTCCCAAACCCCAAAGCACTTCCTCTAACAAGGCCGCATTCTCTTCAACAATGACATACCTCCTAATCTTTCTCAAGTAGTACCACACCCTAAAGACTAAGCCATGGAAGCCATTCCTGTTCAAACTACTATAGGGCATGTCTGTCTTGATTGCTGATTAATGTGGGAAGACCCAACCCATGGTGGATGTCACCATTCCCTAGAAAGTATAGAAAGGGGGAGGAACATAAGTAGGCATGGATTTCTTTGTTTTCTTGGATGTGTATCAGACCATTTCCTTCAAGTTTCTGTCTTGACTTCTCTGCTGTGATGGACAGTGACCTGGAATTGTATCTTGAACGAATGTTTTCTCCTCTAAGTTGCTCTTTGTCAGTATATTTTTCATCACAGCAACAGAAATGAAGCTAAAACAGTATACATACATTTATGACTTCCCATCTTAGGCTTTGTGACATGTGAGACTTGAGTTAACTAGTGTTTTTGTGCTTTTGTTCTGTTAATTTATCTCAGATTAATTTTATTCTCAGGTTTGGTTATAAATCTTAGGAGAGTGAAGTTAAAACCTTGTCTTCCTCACAACACTGAGATACAGAGTTAGTAAATCTGCCAGGACCAAGGGTTTTCAACTGGAGGTGATTTAGCCTTCAGGGCAGAGTGCGATGTTCAGATATACTTTTGGGTATAACAACCGAGGATCGACATTTAGGGAACAGATTGTAGGAATGCTACTAAACAACCTAGAACACTCATGAAGTTGCTCTCCCATCCCCCAAGACAGAACTGTTCAGCTAAGGATGAGGAACCCCATCCTGGGATCTGTGAGCAAGGAACTATGCACTCTGCTTGTCTGACTCGAGATGTGAAGAAATGTCTACTCACCCCAGATAGGGCACTGATGACAGACCGAGCCTAGTGAACCAGTGAGTGTATTGGGATCACTTATAAGAGGGGTTGGTTACAGGAGCATAGACCACTCAAAGGAAGCTGTGTCACCCATAGCCCACCCCAGCATGGGTGATGAGTCTCTCTGTATGAATTGCAGACGGCCTGGCCAATAGGAGAGTCTCCCCTTCCCCAGCAGTTGCTGGTGCTTGTATAACAATGTTGGGGGAAACCTTGTGAATCTTGGAAGTTTTAGGAACTTCCTGAGCCATCATAGACCATTTCGGAAGAGATAGCAGAGCAACCACCTCCCATCCATTGGAGTTACTCAGCCTGGTAAGTCTCACTTTCCATTGAGAGTAGATAAAAGCCTCACCTGGGAGCACCTGTGGCTGTCAAGTCAGCCAGGTAGAAGAGGGGGCCAGGCAAGCTCCATTTGGGAGATACTGATGGGGTACCTCTTTGCAGCCCTGTCAAGCCTCAAGGCCTTGACTTCAAAGTCTGAGAAACAAACTGGCCCCTTTGTATTATCATTGCCCAGAATAGCAGAAGTCATTAAGTAGCAGTTAGAAGGAAGAGTGATGATTTCTTTCCCTTCAGACACCATGTTCAGTTAATTTATTCCAACTGGATGCAGAGTGACTAGGCGCCGGACAGCGTGTGGAAACACATGTCTTTTCCTCATTATCTCTAATGGGAGTTTCAAAGCCGAGCTCAGATTTAGTATCCTATTTGGTCTGTCTTGTATAACACCTGTCAGTAGGCTGCTTTCCTGCTATGTCATTAATATTTAAATAATGCGATTTAAAGGTCAAACTGCGCCCACAGAACTATTGAAACACAGCATTCCCTTTTCCTAGATGGTGATGTAACAGAGTGGAGACTTGTAAGAGACACTGGAAGGTAATAGCCCTGCCTGCCTAGGAGATAGCAAGTTGCATGTATGTCCACTGCATTAATAAATTCATGATCCTCCTTTTCTTTTCTGGACAGAAATGTGCAGTTGCAGAGCTCAGCTGTAGGTGGGAGCTGCCGAAGCAAGCCTGCACTGAAGAGGGCAGGTGTGTGTGGTGGCCTTGCCTCCAGGATTTCTGCTGGTTCTTGGCCCTCCCCTCCTGCTCGCACCCACCCCTTCTCTCTTCTATTCCTTCTTAATCAACTGACTCCTTTACCTCTGCACTATCTTCAGTCTCTTCTTGGAAATGAACTGATGCCTTCTTTACTCCCTTTGCTAGCTTTGCATCTGGAATAGTTAGTTTTCTTGGTGCTGTGACAGCATGACTGGCTTGAAGCAATTTAAAGGAGGGTTTCTTTTTTGCTTTCAGTTCAAGGGATACAGTCTACTGTGGTACAGAAATTGTGGTGGCAGGAGTTGGAGGCAGCTGGTTACCTTGCATCTATTCGAAGGTAGCAGAGAAATGAATGTAGGTGCTTGGATTTCTCTCCTCCTCCTCCTCCTCCTCCTCCTCCTTCCTCCTCCTTCTCCTCCTCCTCCTCTTCTCTCTCTCTCTCTCTCTCTCTCTCTCTCTCTCTCTCTCTCTCTCTCTCTCTCTTTCTCTCTTTCTTTCTTTCTTTCTTTCTTTCTTTCTTTCTTTCTTTCTTTCTTTCTCTCTCAGGTTTCCTTCCTCAATTAATCTAACAATACAATACTTTACAGATATGACCAGAGGCTTGGCTCTAGGTGGTCCTAAGTCCTGACAAATTTATAATTATTTAACCATTACAGTATCATTCTTATCAGAAAGGAGATACTCTTCACTTCTGTTGAGTATGGAGGGTAAACTACTGTGTATGACTATTGTGTCTCCTCAAAGTTACCAGGTTGAAATTATAAGCACAAGGAGATGGTATTAGGAGGTAGGGCCATAGGATGGTGATTAGAGCTTAAATCCAGACCTTGTGTGTGTGTGTGTGTGTGTGTGTGTGTGTGTGAGAGAGAGAGAGAGAGAGAGAGAGAGAGAGAGAGAGAGCACTCTCCCATCTCCCATGGGATAATTCAGTAAAAAAAATAACTGTCCATAAGAAAGTACCACTCACCAGACACTCAACTTGCTGATATCTCTGTCCTGTACTTTCATTTGTAGAACTATAGGGGACAGATTTCTATAGTTTGTATAGCACCCAGCATACTCTATTTTGGCAGAGCTGCTTTAAAGGACCAAGAAAACCATAATAAAATGAATAAATTATGAGAATGGTAACAAATATTTGCCACTTTTTGGCTTTCCCTTTTTTTGTCAGGTCTTGATGCAATAGGCTGTCCTAAACTGGGGATGACACCATAGGTGACATGGATGAATCAATCTCTTCCAAGTCAAAACATTTTATGATCTATTCATGGGCACAATCTTGTTGCTTGTTTGAGCTCTGTAAATTCTTCTCTAACCATGGACTCTCTGAATTGTTGTACATGTGTTTGAGTGCTGGTATGGGTAGTGGCCAGAGGTTGACATGGAGTGTCTTTCTCGGTCACTTTTCTTCTTCTTCTTCCTTTGAGACTGGGTCTGTAGTAGCTATTTCTGGTTGTCAACTTGACTATATCTGGAATGAACTACAATCTAGAATTGGAAGGATCACTGATGATCCTAACCTGGAGGCTCAGAGATACAAGTTTCTGACCTGAATCTTGGCATGGAGATCTTGAAGCATAGTGGCTATGAATTCCAGAAGATTAAGATAGGGATAGTCTGAGTTCAAGGTCATTTGGGATTAAAGGTGCAGTGGCACATGCTTTTAATCTGGGCCACACCCTCTGCTGGAGACCTACATAAGGACATTGGAAGAAGGAAGACTGACTCACTCTTCCTTGCCTGCTTGCCTCGTGGGACTGAGCAATGGCTTGATCCTTGGGCTTCCATCCACAGCTGCTAATGACCATTGTTGGGGAGTTGGACTATATACTGTAAGTCATCAACAAATTCCCTAACTATATAGAGACTACCCATACTTTCTGTGACTCTAGAGAACCCTGACTAATACAGGGTCTTTCCCCAAACTGAGATTGTGACTATTGTTGGCATCCACTCCAGTTTCCCCTTTAAGCCAGTAACTACATCATACCACTGCTACTTCTCATAACTGATTTATGTCATATAAGGCAACATATTCATAGGTCCTGGGAATTAGCAAGTAGAAGTACTTGTCTGTACATGACATAATTTGCTAACAAAATGGAAGGATTTTGAGAGATTTGTTTTCTATATAATGTCACCCTCCTCTCTGTCTCTGTTTCTTGTCTCTCTTCTTCTTCTTCTTCTCCTCCTCTTCTTCTTCCTTCAGAAATGTGTGTGTGTGCGTGTGTGTCCTAGTTTGCTTTAACTGCCAACTTAACGCAGTCTAAATTGAGAGATTGTCTTGACCAGACTTACCTGTGAGCATATCTGTGGGGAATTCTTTTATAGATGATTAATATGGGAGGGCCTATGGTACCGTGGGCTACACTATCCCTAAGCGGGTAGTTCTGGGTTTTGTAAGAAAGCAAGCTAAGCATTAACCTGTGAGAGGCATCAAGTGGCATCCCGCATGGCTTATTCTGTATTTTTTTGCTTTGGGAGAGTTGCTTCATTAGAGGTAATGTGTGGAATAGCAAGCAGTTCTGCCTTCAGGTTTCTGCCTTGAATATTTTTCCTTGACTTCTCTCAGTGATGGATTGTGACCTATAATAAACCCAGTCCTCTCTAGATTGTTTTAGTCACAGTATTCATCACAGCAACAGAGTGAAGCCAGAACAGTATTCATATGGTGTGCATGTGGATTGTATGTGAATGTGTGTATGTTATTATGAGCAGGTGTGTGTATGGTGAATGTATTCATATGTGGGTGTGGGGTGTGGCTGTGAGGTGTGTGTGAGTGTATGAGCACGTGATATGTATGTATGTATGTATATGTATGTGGGGTGTGTATATTTGTGTATTTTATCTATGCACATGTTGGGTGTGTGTGTGTGATTGTACATGTATGTGTAGTTTGCATGTGTGTATGCTTCTGGGACATGTGTGTCTGTGACTGCATGTACATGTGTGGTATGTACATGTGTGTTCGTGTAGGGTATGTGAATCCCAGAAACCAATTATTTATAACTTTAAAGATTTGTGAAAAGAGCAGGCAGGAAGGCCTGGCTCAAAATTGGGTCTTTCTTGGTGTGGTGCACTAAGAATGTTCTTAGGAAGAGTGGGAAGATATCGCCTCCTTCCAATACTGTAAAGCACTTCTCTCATCTAAGGAATGGGGATAACAACCCTGATTTAGTTTTTTCTGAGGCTGACATGAGGTTGGAACGAGTTCCCACACATAGTACTCTCTTTGTAGATATCTGTTTTACTAGTAGGGACATTTGATGGCCGGTCATTCAGTTCAGTTTACTATTATGGAATATGACAGGTGCCAGAGCAGCAGGAGCTGAAGGAAGTCACGAGCGCTTGACTATGGCTCATAGTTTCTGTAGCCTCAGAGGTCCAGTGATGCTCCTAATAAACCATTTTGGTGCCTTGTAAACTTGTGACGCTGAGCCAGTGTGTGTCCTCCTGCATGTAGCCTGGATTGGAGGAAGGCAGGGATGGTGGCAGCTGTGAAGCAGAAACAATGCCAGCAGGAGACAGAAGAGGGTCTAGGATGTAAAGTTGGAGATCCAGGCAGTGACTGATCTTGGTGGCTCAGCTCAAGCTTTTAAATAATTCCCAAGGTTTTGGACCACCTCAAAGATTTTAAATGTGACTTTGTCCTAGGCAGATATTGACAACCAGGGAGCACGCAAAGAGCTTCTGGGTTCTGGTATCTTATAACAGGGAATTGGACCAGGGACCCATGGGTAGTGGCAGAAATACAGTTGATCAAGAGAGAGGAAGGCGCTCTGGAGAATGGAAATGGGTGAGCGAGACGGAAGAGATAAAGGGCAGTGGTGCTGGGCAGCAGGCTAGGGTGGACCCATGACCCCTCCCCTTCTGCATTTGTAGAGCCTGGCTATTCACGAGCTTGGTCTCTTACATTAGCTCTTGATCAGGGGCCTCCAGTCTTTCTTTACAGTCTCTGTCTTTCACACGTTAATCCCAGTGTCCCCTTTTCCCACCCCATTCTTCTGACACAGCTGTAAAGTTGCCTGTATTTGTGTCCACGGATGTGCTGTACAGTGAGTGTTAGAATCCTCCCCTAAGGTGGAATGGTGAGCATGGACCCTGTGACCTTGAAACATAACAGAATGTAGGAAATAGTGTTGAGGGAGGAGAAGGCAGAGTGTTGGGTGGCTTTTTAGTTCCTGGATTGTCGGCCACCTGGGTGGTGGTATAGTTATTGGGTTTTCATAGAAAAACAAGAGAGGCCAGTTTTCTTTTTGTTTTTTTTTAATTTTTATTGGATATATTCTATATTTACATTTCATTTCCCTTTTTCTGGTTCCCTGCTCCCCAAAGGTCCTACATTCCCTTTTCCCTCCCCCTCTTCCCCCATCCACCCTGTCCCATTTCCCTGTTCTGGTATTCCCCTACACTGATGCTTTGAGCCTTTCCAGAACCAGGGTCCACTCCTTCCTTCTTGTCGGACATCATTTGGTATGTGGATTGTGTCTTTGGTGTCCCAAGATTCTAGGCTAATATCCACTTATCAGTGAGTGCATACCATGGGTATTCTTTTGAGACTGGGTTACCTCACTTAGTATGATGTTCTCCAGTTCCATCCATTTCTCTAAGAATTTCATGAATTCATTGTTTCTAATGGCTAAATAGTACTCCATTGTGTATATATACCACAGTTTTTGTATCCATTCTTCTGTTGAGGGACATCTAGGTTTTTTCCAGTTTCTGGATATTATAAATAAGGCTGCTATCAACATAGTGGAGCATGTATCCTTATTGCATGCTGGGGAATCTTCTGGGTATATGCCCAGGAGTGGTATGGCTGGGTCCTCCGGAAGTATCGAGGCCAGTTTTCTGAGGAACTGCCAGACTGATTTTCAGAGTGGTTGTACCAGCTTGCAGTCCTACCAGCAGTGGAGGAGTGTTCCTCATTTTCCACATCCTTGCCAACACCTGCTGTTTCCTGAGTTTTTAATCTTAGCCATTCTGACTGGTGTGAGGTGAAATCTCAGGGTTGTCTTGATTTGCATTTCTCTAATGACTAATGATGTTGAACATTTTTAAGGTGTTTCTCAGCCATCCAAATTTCTTCAGGTGAAAAGTCTTTGTTTAGCTCTGTACTCCATTTTCTGATAGGGTTATTTGGTTTTCTGGGGTCTAACTTCTTGAGTTCTTTGTATACATTGGATATTAGCCCTCTGTCGGTTGTAGAGTTGGTGAAGATCTTTTCCCACTTTGATCTTTGGCAAAGGAGCTGAAAACATCCAGTGGAAAACAGATAGCCTTTTCAACAAATGGTGCTGGTTCAACTGGAGGTCAACATGCAGAAGAATGAGAATTGATCCACTCTTATCTCCTTGTACTAAGCTCAAATTCAAGTGGATCAAGGACCTCCACATAAAACCAGACACACTAAAACTAATAGAAAAGAAACTGGGGAAGACCCTTGAGGACATTGGCTCAGGGGGAAAGTTCCTGAACAGAACACAAATAGCTTATGCTCTAAGATCAAGACTAGACAAATGGGACCTCATAAAATTACAGAGTTTCTGTAAGGCAAAAGGCACTGTCAAAACAAGAGGCCAGTTTTCATAAAGGCTGCAGTCATGGGCAGTGAGCTTGGATTGCTTGACACAGGTGCAGATGGAGATGCCCCACAGGTCAGTTTGATATGTGCGTCTAACTTGGGAGAGAATTCATGGCTCACAAGGCTGAAAAGAGCCAACACTAGACTCCCTTGCATTCTTATATTTCTGCAATCATTCTTTCCTTTCATGTCTGCATTCCCTCCTACAGCCTTTAAAGCTGTTTTTCATTCTAGTGCGCAGATAGTGTTAGGTAACTCACTCCAAGGATAATATAGATAATATTCCTTAATCAGTAGGACCCTGTGTGTGTGTGTGTGTGTGTGTATGTGTGTGTGTGTGTGTGTGTGTGTGTGTGTGTAAAGGCCAGAGAGCAGCCTCCTGTGTTGTTCTTCAGACTGTGTCTACCTTGTGTTTTGCAAGAGTATTGCTCTGATCTGGAGCTTACCAAGTAGGCTGACAGTGAGCTCCAGAGATTCTCCTGTCTCAGCGTCCCCAGGACTTGGATTACAAGTGTACTTTTGAGTATTGTTTGCTTTGTTTTTATTTATTTTTTAACTCTGTGATTTAAACTCATGTCCTTGTGCTTGTAAGGCAAACAATTCACTGGCTGGTATGTGTCCAGTAGGTCCTTGGTGGGTGTTCTAGGTTCATGCTATTCCTGTGTCCAAGACCCTGACCACAAACAACCTAGGGGAAGAAGTAATTCATTTGGCTTAGACGTCCAAGTCTCAGTTCATCATTGAGAGAAGTCAAGCTATGAACTTGAAGCAGAAACCACGGAGGAACACAGTTTTCTGGTTTATTCTTAGGCTCCTGTGTATAGCCCAGGACTACTTGCCCAGGGAATGATGTCAGCCATGTTGGGCTGGGCCCATGTGCATCAATTAATGATCAAAATAATCCCCCTCTCCCTCTGACACACAGGCCAATCTGATCGGAGCAATCCTTCAACTCAAACTTTTTTCTCAGGTACTCTGGATAAAGTCAACAGTTAAAGGTAATCAGGACAGTGATTATTACTCCATGTCTATGAAAGCAGAGTGGTCCCCACACCTCACCGTTTGCTGTTGACATTTCCAGACTCAGCTGGTGTTGATTCTACTGACTGCACTCACTGGTAATGAAAAGGCAGACTGAATGTTTCTTCTTTTGATCACAGGAATAACAATCAATCAGGCATCTGCTTATCTTATCAGCATGTCAACAGTTCTCTGAACTTCCTTAAATTGTGTCCTTTCAAAACGTCAGTGGCAGATTTCTGTCTTCTCCTCCCTTACACACACCCACTGTTTCTTTCTAATAGAAACAATTAACTGTCGTGCCCTTCCTTTTGTGTGTGTGCATGCAAATACAGACACAGGACCTAGGAAGAAACCCAGTTATAGAAGAAAGCAAAGGCCTCTCTATGTATCTTCTGAAAAGTTGTAGAATAAACATTAAGGCACAAATGTGCCCCAATTCATCTGTTCTTGCATATCATCAAAGAAAGGACTCTTAATGGGGTGAGCGGATGTTTGTCAATTCAATAGCTTCTTTGAAAAAATAAAAATAATAAAAAAAAACCCTCTCACTTGCTGCCATAGAAACAGTCTCTTTCAAGTGGATTATAAATAAAAGCAGGGCCTTTCTGGCTTTGTGTTTAAATTATATGTGCATTCTCTTTTCAACAGAAAGAGTAAGCCAAGGTGTCTGGTCTGTTGGTCTTAGTCTCATTTTTGTGTCTGCGCAAACTTCACAGTCATAGAGAACACTTAAGTTTGCCCTTCTGGGTTCTGAGGTAAGAAAGGCAGAACTTAGAGGTGTAGCTATTTATTGTAATGCATGCAGAAGCACTGAATACCTACGAGCAAACAGATGACTCATAATCATGGAAATAAATTGAAACATGAAATCTTCCCCAGTCTCCTTCTGTATGGCTAAACCCGTGTCATGGGTCTATTGGGAGTCTCTCACTGTCCTGGCATTGCCAAGGCCACAGCTGTTCTGAGACTCTTTAGTACAATTTCCTTTGTGAAGATAATCAATTTTTTTTAAAAAATTAAATTTTTATTGATTCTTTGTGAATTTCACATCGTGCACCCCAATTCCACTCATCACCCCATCTCTTCATATTTGCCCCCACCCCACTCTTGCAACCCACCCCAAATAAGTTAGGAAAAAAAAAAACTCTGTCGTGAAAGCCGTAGTATATCACAGTGTCCCACACATCTTTCTTTGCAATTGTTCATTGCAGTGAGTCACTGGTCTTGTTCAAGGCCTCTTGGCTTCTGCTACGCTCTCCATACCAGATCCTCACAGGGACTCCTCTCAAGTATCTTGTTGCCTATTGTCATGGAGGTCCTGCCATTTTGGATCTGCAGCTTGGGTGGATCTTTCTTATACCCCAGCAATTCACAGATGGGGTAGATGTTGTGGTGAGCAAACTCAAAGTTCTGGAGCTCAGCCTGGGTGGTAGCTGAGTTGGTCAGCCCACCAGCTTCCCTGCAGCCACACTACCAAGATGAGATCTACAGCACTGTTCTGGTTAGCTCACCCAGTGCCACCATCAGCACGTGGCAGGGTTGGCTCCCCTGCTCTGGCGCCCTTGAGGCTGGCTCACCTACTCTTGCCACCAGGGCCAGCTCTATTCTGCAGATGAGGTGCAGGGCTGCTGTCTCAAGTGCAGAAGCCAGTGAGGGACGGCCAGCTCTCCCACTCTCATGACCTCCAGCCAGCTCTCCTGCCTACTGCAGGTGGTGAGAGGCAAAGAGGGGTTGGCCCCTCTCCCTTGCCCATGCCACGCCACAGTAGACAAGGGGCAGGACCAGCTCTCCCGTGCTCACACACTCAAGACCTGCTCACCTGCACCCCTGCCTCAAGGATCAACTCTGCTGTGCTGCACAGCGAAGGTGCAGGGCCCGATCTCCCAAGTGTGGCAAACTCTTTTTTATTTTTTCCATTAATTTATTTATGGAAATTTGCATCCCAATTGCAGATACTCAATCCCCCTCACAAGACACCCCCCCAATCTCCCCTTCCCTTCTCCTCCAAGAAGGGGGAGCTCCCCCTTCCCCTCCAGGGTATTACCCTACCCTGGCACATCAAGTCATTGCAGGACTAGGCACATCCTCTCCCACTGAGGCTGGACAAGGCAGTCCAGTTAGGGGGACAGAATTCACAGGGAGGCCACAGATTCAGGGACAGCTCCCCTCCAGTTGTTCAGGGGATTCATATGAAAACCAAGCTGCACATCTGGGGTGGGGGTGTCTAGGTCCAGTCCACGCTCACTCTTTAGTTGGTGGTTCAGTTCCTGAGAGCCCCCAGAGGTCTAGATTAGTTGACTCTGTTGGTCTTCTTGTGGCATCTCTATCCCCCTGGGTCTCTCAACCCTTCCCCCAACTTCTCCACAAGACTCCCGAGCTCTGTCTAATGTTTGGGTGTGGGTCTTTTCATCTGTTTCTATTGGCTGCTGGATGGAGCTCTCAGAGGACATTTATGCTAGGCTATTGTCTGCAAGCATAAGAGTATCATTCCTAGTGTCAGAGACTGGTTCTTGCCTATGGGATGGGTCTCAAGTTGGGTCAGTCATTTGTTGGACATTCCCTTTGTCTGTGCTCCACCTTTTTCACTGCCTATCTTATAGGTGGGAGACACTTTGGGGCCAAGGTTTTGTGGGTGGGTTGGTATCCACAGCCCTCCACCGAGAGTCCTGCCTGGCTACCAGAGGTGGCCATTTCCAGCTCTATGTACCCCATTGTTAGGAGTCTCAGCTAGAGTCATCCCCATAAATTCCCTAGGGTCTCCCCCCATCCCAGGTCTCTGGAACAGCCTACAGAAACCCTTCTCCCAATGAATTCCACTCTCTCTCCCCCTCTCCCTATATCCAATTTCTCCACCTTGTTGCTCTCCCCACCCCTCTATTCCACTAAGTTCCCTTCCTCCATCTACTTCTGATATCTATTTTTTTCCCCATTATGAGCATTCAAGTATCCTCCCTTGGGTCCCTCCTAGTTACTTGGCTTCTTTGGGTCTATAGATTGTAGCATGGTTATCCTATACTTTATAGCTAATATAACCAAGTACATACATACCCTTTTAGGTTTGGGTTACCTCACTGAGGATGATATTTTCTAGTTGTATCCACTTGCCTGAAAAATTCATGATGTCCTATGTTTTTAATAGCTGGTTAGTATTCCATTGTGTAGATGGACCACATTTCTTTCTTTCTTTCTTTCTTTCTTTCTTTCTTCCTTCCTTCCTTCCTTCCTTCCTTCCTTCCTTCCTTCCTTCCTTTCTTTCTTTCTTTCTTTCTTTCTTTCTTTCTTTCTTCTTTCTCTCTCTTTCTCTCTTTCTTTCTTTCTTTCTTTCTTTCTTTCTTTCTTTCTTTCCTTTTCTCTCTCTATCTCCCTCCCTTTGTCCCTCCCTCCCTCCCTCCCTCCATCCTTCCCTCCTTTCCTTCCTTCCTTCTTTCCTCTCCTTTTTTCTTTCTATTTATTTATTTATTTATTTATTTATTTACTTTACATTCAGTTTGCTGCCCCTCTTCCTGGTTTCCCCCTCCCACAGTCCCTCTCCGCATGCCTTCTTCTCCCCTTCTTCTCTTAGGGAATGGGTACCCCTCCCCCAATCCCATGTATGCCCTCTCTCTGGTCCATCAAGTCTCTATAGGGAAGGTGAAGCCTCCCACTGAGGCCAGACAAAGGAGCCCAGATAGGTGAATGTATTCTGCAAACAGGCAACAGCTTTAGGGATCGCCCCAACTCCAGTTGTTTGGGATCCACATGAAGATCGAGCCATCTGCTACCTATATGTAGGGGCCTAGGTCCAGCCAATGTACGTTCTTTGGCTGATGGTTTAGTCTTTGAGAGCTCCAAGGATCAGATTAGTTTTTTCTGTTGGTCTTCCTGTGAAGTTCATGTCCTCTTTGTGGCCCTCAATCCTCTCAACTCCTCTATAGGAGTCCTCAAGCTCCATCTAATGTTTGGCTGTATGTCTCTGCATCTGTCTGAGTCATCTGTTGGATGAAGGCGCTCAGAGGAGAGCCATGCTAGGCTCCTGTCTACAAGAATAACAGAGTATCATTAATAGTGTCAGGGATTGGTGCTTGCCCATGGGATGAGTCTCTAGTTGGGGTGGTTATTGGTTGGTTATTCCTTAAGTATATGCTCCATCCTCCATTCCTGCATTTCTTGTAGACGGGATAAATTGTGGGTCAAATGCTTTGTGGGTGGGTTGGTGTTCCTATCACTCTACTGTGGTTTCTGCCTGGCTACAGGAGGTGGCCTTTTCATGTTCCATATCCACATAGCTGTAAGTCTTATTGAAGTCCCACTGATTCTTGGGAGCCTCCTCTATCCCAGGTCTCAGGCACATCCTCCAGATGCCATCTCCCCCTAGTTGCAGGAGTAGTATGGCTAGATATTGAGGTAGAACTATTCCTAGTTTTCTGAGAAACTGCCAAATTGATTTCCAAAGTGGTTGTGTAGGTTTGTACTTCCAGCAGCAATGGAGGAGTAGTCCCCTTGTTCCACATCTTCACCAGTGTGTGCTGTCACTTTAGATTTTGATTTTCGACATTCTGCTGGGTATAAGATGGAATGTCAGAGTTACTTTGATTTGCATTTCCCTGATGACTAAGGATTTTGAACACTTAAGTGCTTCTTGGCCATTTGAGATTCCTCTCTCTGTTGAAAATTCTCTGTTTAGCTCTGTACCCCATTTTTAGTTGGGTTGTTTGGGTTGTTAGTGTCTAACCTCTTGACTTTTGTATTGATTTTGGATATTAGCCCTCTGTAAGATGTAGAAACCAGCAGAGAAGAAGCCTACCACAGAAGGAAAAAAAGCCTGCTGCATAAACTATTAAAATTTGTTAAATTCCAGAGACAAAAAATAAAGTGTTCATAGTTGTGTGGGTTTACTTCAGAGTCTTCAATTCGATGCCATTGATCAACGTGTCTGTTTCTATAACAATACCATGCAGTTTTTAATCACCATTGGTATAGCTTGATGTCAGGAAGAGTGAGAGCTCCAGAAATTTTTTCATTGTTCAGGATTATTTTAGTTATCCTGGAATTTTTGTTCTTCCATATGAAGTTGAGAAGTGCTCTTTCAAGATTGGTCAAAATTGTTTTGAAATTTCGATGGGAATTGCATTGAATCTGTAAATTGCTTTTGGTAAGATGTCTATTTCCACTACGTTAATCCTACTGATCTGTGAGCATGGGAGAGCTTTTCATCTTCTGATGTCGTCCTCAATTTCTTTCTTCAGTGACTTGAAGTTCTTGTCATATAGGTCTTTCACTTGCTTGGTTAAAGTTACACCAAGATATTTTATTGTATTTGTGGCTATTGTAAAGGGTATTGTTTCACTAATGTCTTTTTGGCCAATTTGTTCTTTGTATAAAGGGGGGCTACTGATTTTTTTTTTTGAGTTAATTTTGTATCTAGCCATTTTGCTGCTGGTGTTTGTCAGTTGTAGGAGTTCTCTGGTAGAATTTTGGGTGGGGCCATTTATGTATACTATCATATCATCCACAAATAGTGATATTTTGATTCCTTCCTTTCCAGTGTGTATTCCCTTGCTCTCCTTCAGTTGTCTTCTTGCTTTATCTAAAACTTCAAGTAACATACTGAATAGATTGGAAGAAAGCGGGCAGCCATGCCCCTGATTTTATTGGGATTACTTTAAGGTTATCTCCATTTAATTTAATGTTGGCTATTGGCTTGGTGTATGTTTTATTATGTTTAGGTATGTGCCTTGTATCCCTGATGTCTCTAAGATTTTTAACATGAAGGGGTATTGGATTTTGTCAAAGGCTCTTCAGCATCTAAAGATGATCATATGAGTATTTTCTTTCAGTTTGTTTATATGGTGGATCACATCACATCACTGGATCTTTGTATACTAAACCATCCCTGCATCCCTGAGATGAAGCCTACTTAATCATTGCTGGGGGAAATATTAAAAAGGTAGAGCTGGCACATTCCTGTGCTCGTGCCTCTAACTCTCTGCCCTAGAGGCCTGGCTGGCCATGCACTGGAGATTCCAATGTTCACTGGCCCAGAGCACCCAAAATATCTTAGCTTGCGGGTCACTACCATGCCAACCTCGTGCTTCAAATCCCCCATGGCCTTTGTGGACACCTCAGGCAAACCCATGCTTGGTCACTGTACCTTTTTCTCTTGAACCCAGACAAGCTGCTGCATACAGGAAAATGCAACACAAACTTAGTTTAGAAACAACGGTAACTCAATCTCTGGGCTCAACAACTAAAACCTAATCTTGTAAGCCTTATTAAAATCTGATCCCTCCAGTGTTGGATCCATGCGAACCCACCATGAAACTAGGAGATTGTAGCAGCTACATCTTACCCCTCTGCTGTCCAGATTCCAAAGGGCAATCCTTCTCTCCCATTTTCTCTCTTCTTCTGTCCAACCTGGAAGTTCTGTCTACTCACCCAGTGGTTGGCTCCTTTATTCTCTAGGAGATTGGTTCATAAGAACAGCACCAGGCCTATCCACAAATCATGGTGGATGTTTTTGCTGTACTCCTGTATTCTGTTTGTGAGTGTCTTATTGAGTAGTTTTGCATCAATGTTCATGATAGAATTTGTTTTGAAACTCTCTTTCTTTGTTGAGTCTTTGTGTGCCTCATGTATCAGTGACAGTGGCTTCATGCAATGAGTTTGGCAGCATTCCTTCTGTTTTTATATTTTGGAATAGTTTGTGGAGTATTGGTATTATCTCTTCTTATAAGTCTTGCAGAATTCTGCACTAAAAGCATCTTGCCTTAGGCTATATACTGACCGGTTTTGTGTGTCAACTTGACACAAGGTGGAGTTATCACAGAGAAAGGCGCCTCCTTTGAGGAAATGCATCCATGAGATCCAGCTGTGAGACATTTTCTCAATTAGTGATCAAGGGTGGGAGGGTCCATTGTGGGTAGTGCCATCCTGGGCTGGTAATACTCGGTTTTATAAGAAAGAAAGCTGAGAAAGCCAGGAGAAGCAAGCCAGTAAGTAACATCCCTTCATGCCCTCTACATCAGCTCCTGCTTCCTGACCTGCTTGAGTTCCAGTCCTGACTTCCTTTGGTGATGACCAGCAATGTGGAAGTGTAAGTTGAATAAATCCTTTCCTCCCCAACTTGCTTCTTGGTCATGATGTTTGTGCAGGAATAGAAACTCTGACTAAGACAAATTAGTATCAGTATAGTGGGGTATTCCTGTGACAACTTGACCGTGTTTTGGGAAAGACTAAAAAAGGACTTTGGAACTTTGGGCTAAAAGAGCCATTCGGTGTTAAGAGCTCTGTGGGATGTTGTGTAGGAGCTTGGAAGATAATGTCTATTTTGATTAATTTTGGTTGAAATTCTATTTTACTTGATATTAGAAAGGCTACTCCAACTTGATTCTGGAATCATTTACTTGGAAAATTATTCTTCAGCCCTTTACTCTGAGGTAATGTCTATATTTATCGCTGAGGTGTGTTTCTTATATACAGAATGATGGATTCTGTTTTCATATCCATTTTGCTAACCCATGTCTTTGTATTAGGGAACTGAGTTCATTGATGTTGACAGATATTAATGACCAAATGATTGCTAATTCCTGTTATTTTGATGTTTGGTGGTGTTTGTGTTTGTGTGTGTGTGTGTGTGTGTGTGTGTGTGTGTGTGTTTCCCTTGGTTTTGCTGGTATGAAATTAGTTATTTTCTGTGTTTTTGGATGTAGTTATCCTCCTTGGGTTGGAGAGTTTCTTCTAGTGTTTTCTATAGGACTGGATTTGTGGATATATATTTTTTAAATTTAGATTTGTCTTTGTCTTAGATAGGGTTTTACTGCTGTGAACAGACACCATGACCAATGCAAGTTTTATAAAAGACAACATTTAATTGGGGTTGGCTTACAGGCTCAGAGGTTCAGTCCATTGTCATCAAGGCAGAAACATGGCAGCATCTAGGCAGGCATGGTACAGAAGGAGCTGAGAGTTCTACATCTTCATCTGAAGGTTGCTAGTAGAAGACTGACTTCCAGGCAGCCATTGGGAGGGTCATAAACACACACCCACAGTGACACACCCACTCCAACAAGGCCACACCTCCTAATAGGTCACTTCCTGGGCCAATCATATACAAACCATAACATTCCACTCCCTGGCCCCCATAGGCTTGTTCAAACATTAGTCTATGGGGGTAATACTTAAACATAGCATAATGCAAAATACATTTAGTCCAACTTCAAAAGTCCCTGTAGTCTATAGCAGTCTCAACAGTGTTAAAAGTCCAAAGTTCAAGGTCTCTTTTGAGATTCATCCAATCACTTAAATGTAATCCTCCAAGCAAGACAGGAAACCAGCTGGGCAAAGTCAAAACTCTTCATCTCCACTTCTGATGGCAAAGCAGTCTTCAGATATCCAACTCCTTTTTCATCTTTGTTGACTTCAACAAGGTTCTTTCTCCTGGGCTTGTTCCACTCCCTGTTAGCAGCTTTCCTTGGCAGGCATCCTGTGGCTCTGGCATCTTTAACATCTTTGGTACCCCAAGTCAATTTCAGCTTCACAGCTTCTTGTTCCAAAGTCTGAGATCCACACATGATCTTCTGTGTATTTCCAAAGAGCTGGTGTCACTTCTCCAGCTCTGCCCTCTGTAGCACTCTAAGTTCAGATTGATGCACTCCACTGCCACTGCTGTTCTTGGTGGTCATCCTATGGTACTGGCATCTCCAATATGCTAGGGTCTTCCACTGTAACTATACTTCACCAAAGCCTCTCACAGGCTCTCTTCATAGTATCAAGTCTCAACTCCTTTGCATGGCCCCTTCAGTCCTGGGCTGTCAATTACAACTGAGGGTACACTTTCACCAATGGCCTTCCATGGCCTCTCACAGTACCAAGTCTCAGCTGTTCTTCATGATGCCTTCATGCCTTCAAAACCAGTACCACCTGGATGATTCTTACACGTTACCAAGTACAGCTGCAGCATGAGGAATACTTGGCTATCTCTGGAATACAGCTTCTTTGTGCTCTCAGAAAACACTTCTTATACTTCACCTCAGTGATGCTGGTCTTTTCTTAATCACCACTAATTTCTTAGCTCCAGCTAACCAGCATCAATTGTTTCAATATTCTCCTTCTCTTGAATATAAAGCCAGAGACACATGGCCGAAGCTGCTGGGTTCTGCTGCTTGCAGGAGCTGGAACATTGACCCCCTTGTTCTATTACATTATCACTGGATTCCTTTTCCCCAGCTCCTTCACTGCCTAAGTTGGCTGTCCTGAATCTTGCTCCTTAGACTGACCTTGAACTCAAGAGATCTGCATGCCTGTCTTCTAAGCACTGGGATTAAAGGTGTGGTCCACCAAGCCTGGATTAAAGTTTTTCTTCACCTAGAATTTACTCTGTTCTAGGCTGGCCTTGAACTCAGTGATCTGCTTATCTTTGCCTCCTGGGATTAAAGGCTTGTACTACCATGCCTGGACCTAAAGTTAGCTGGGAGGAATCTTGCCCCAAGGTCGCCACTCCTTTAATTCAATATCCTTTAATTCAGCTTCATTTCACTTCCTGGAGTTCCTTTAATACTCAAACTATATATTTTGTACTTTTCCTTTCTCAGCTTGCTATGTTTGTTCAAAATTCTCTTCATCAGACTTAACCAGAGAACAAAGTCTTTGTTGGGCTTTTTTGAGACTTCCTTTGCAGATGCAGTTAATATAAATCTCTTTACCTTAGCCCTAGGCAGTCTCTTCAGGCAATGGCAAAAAGCAGCCATGTTCTTCACCAAAACATCACAAAAACAGTCTCTCAGCCACATATTAAAGTTCTTCTCCACTGAAACCTCTTGGGCCATCAGGCCTACACAGTTCAAATATCCCTCAGCACCACTGTCTTCCATATTCCTACTAGGCTGGCCCATTAAGCCCCACTTAAAGCATTCCATAGCTTTCCAAATCCAAAGTCCCAAAATCCACATTCTTCCAAATAAAAGCATGGTCATGCCTATCACAGCAATACCCCAGTCCCTGGTACCAACTTCTGTCTTAGATAGGGTTTTACTGCTGTGAACAGACACCATGACCAATGCAAGTTTTATAAAAGACAACATTTAATTGGGGTTGGCTTACAGGCTCAGAGGTTCAGTCCATTGTCATCAAGGCAGAAACATGGCAGCATCAAGGCAGGCATGGTACAGAAGGAGCTGAGAGTTCTACATCTTCAACTGAAGGTTGCTAGTAGAAGACTGACTTCCAGGCAGCCATTGGGAGGGTCATAAACCCACACCCACAGTGACACACCCACTCCAACAAGGCCACACCTCCTAATAGGTCACTTCCTGGGCCAATCATATACAAACCATCACAGTCTTGAAATATGTTTTCTCTATCTATGGTGATTGAGAGTTTTGTTGAATGTAATAGTCTAGGTTAGCACATGTGGTTTCTTAGAGTTTACAAGATGTCTGTCTAGGCCCTTCTAGCTTCTAGAGTTTCTGCTGAGAAGTTGGGTGTAATTATGATATGTCTGACTTTATGTTACCTGGCCTTTTCTCCTTGCAGCTTTGAATATTCTTTATTTGTTTGGTAGATTTTGTGTTTTGATAATTATGTGGTAGGAGGATTTTCTTTTCTTGTCCAGTCTAATTGGTATTCTATAAGCTTCTTGTATGCCTATAGGCATCCTTTTCTTTAGGTTGTCCTCAATGAATTGGTTGAAAGTATTTTCTGGTCCCTGGAGCTGGGACTCTTGACCTTCTTCTATTTCTGGTATTCTTAGGTAAGGTCTTTTCATGATACCCAGATTTCCTGGATGTTTCATGTCAGAAATTTTTTATACTTAACATTTTCTTTCACTGACATATCATTTTATCTTATTGTATCTTCTATACCTGAGATTCTCTTACATCTTTCATATTCTGTTGGTGATGCTTGCATCTGCTCTTCTTTTTCTCTTCCCTAGATTATCCTTCTCCAGGATTTCTTCAGTTTGTGTTTTCTTTATTGCTTCTATTTCCATTTTCATATCTTGATCAGTTTTATTTTCTTCACCAGTTTAGTTCTGTTTTCCTGTATTTCTTTAAAAGATTTATACGTTTCCTCTTTCAAAACTTCTATCATCTTTATAAGATTGGACTTAAGGTCATTTCCTGTGCTTTGGTTATGTTATGATGTCCAGGGCTTGCTATAGTAACATAGCTGTGCTCTGAAGTACCATATTTTCCTGGCTTTTGTTAATTATGTTCTTTCAAGAGTCTTTAGCCATCTGGATGGCTTTAGTCTTTGGATGTTCTTTTTCATTGTAGGTATGCTGAGGGAATCTAATCTTGATGATTCTGGTGTGAATCATCAGACTCTGGTAGGTAAACTTGGGCTATATGATTCTATATCAGCAGGTCTGATGAAGGTGGGAGAAGAGGTGGCAGGAGAATGGGTGTTCGTTAGGGATTCCAAGCTGCTAGGGCCACTGGGTATGCACCAGTGGTCTCAGTGAGCATGGAAGATGGGAGCAGGAAAGAGGGTCTAACCTGTATGGCTCCAGATCTGCAAGTCTGATGAAGGTGGGTGGAGAGGTGGCAGGATAATGAAGGTCTGCACCTAGTGCTATGAACTATCCTCTTAGCACCGCTTTCATAGTGTTCCTTAAGTTTGTGTATAGTGATGGTTTTATATGTTCGGCCCAGGGAGTGGCACTATTAAGAGGTATGACCTTGTTGAAGTAGGTGTGCCACTATGGGGATGGGCTTAAATACTTTCGACCTAGCTGTCTGGAAGTGAGTATTCTGCTAACAGCCTTCAGATGAAGATGTAGCACTCACAAGCTCCTTCTGCATCATGGCTGCCTGGTTACTTCTGTGTTCCTGCCTTGATGATAATGGATCTTTAAGCCAGCTCCAATTAAATGTTGTCCTTATAAGAGTTGCCTTGGTCATGGTATCTGTTCACAGCAATAAAACCCAAACTAAGACAGGTATGTTGTGCCTTCACTTTCACTGTATTATAGAAAGTCCTTAACTTCTTTCATTATTTCCTCCCTGACCCAGTGATCACTGAGTAGTGAGTTCTTCAGTTTCCACGAGTTTGTATGCTTTCTGATGTTCTGTTGTTGAAGTCCAGATTTAATCCATGGTGGGCTGATAGAATACAAGGAGTTATTTCAGTTTTCTTGTATCTGTTGAGGCTTGCTTTGTGACTGACTATATGGTCAATTTTAGAGAAAGTTCCATGAGGTACTGAGAAGAACTTATATTCTTTTGTGTTTGGGTGAAATGTTTAGATATCTAATCTCTGTTGGCTTCATCATTTCTCTGTTAAATTTCTCTCTTCATGACCTTTCCATTGGTGAGAGTCAGGTACTGAAGTATTCTACTATTAATGTGTGGGGTTCTATGTGTGATTTAACCTTTAGTAATGTTTATTTTTACAAATGTGAATGTCTTTGTATTCATGGCATAGATGTAGAGAATTGTGATATCTTCTTCGTGGATTTTTCCTTTGATGAGTATAAAGTACTCTTCTGCATCTCTTTTGATTATTTTTGGATGAGAATATATTTTATTAGATATTAGAATGGCTATTACATCTTGTTTCTTGGATCCATTTGCTTAGAAAACTTTTTTCCTGCCCTTTATTCTGAGGTAATGTATATCTTTGTTGCTGATGTGTTTTTCTTGTATGTAGCAGAATGATGGGTTCTGTTTTCATATCCACTCTTTTTTTAACTTTTATTTTTTATTAGATATTTTCTTTATTTACATTTCAAATGTTATCCCCTTTCCTGGTTCCCTTCCCCCTTCCCCTCCCCTTCCTCACCAACCCACCTACTCCTGCTTCCCTGTCCTGGCATTCCCTTATACTGGGGCATCAAGTCTTCTCAGGACCAAGGGCCTCTCCTTCCTTTGATGTTCAATAGGCCATCCTCTGCTACATCTGCATCTGGAGCCATGGGTGCCTTCATATGTACTCTTTGATTGGTGGTTTAGTCCCTGGGAGCTCTGGGGTTACTGGTTGGTTCATATTTTTGTTCCTCCTATGGGACTGCAACCCCTTCATCTCCTCCAGTCCTTTCTATAGCTTGTTCATTGAGTACCTTGTGCTCAGTGCAATGATTGGCTGAGAGCATCCCCCTTGTATTTTTCAGGCACTGGCAGAGCCTCTTAGGAGACAGCTACATCAGGCTCCTGTCAGCAAGCACTTATTGGCATCCACAATAGTGTCTGGGTTTTGTGACTGTATGTGGGATGAATCCCCAGGTGGGGAAGTCTCTGGATGGTCTTTCCTTCAGTCTCTGCTCCACACTTTGTCTCTGTATCTCTTCCCATGGATATTTTGTTCCCCCTTTTAAGAAGGACCAAAGTATCCATTCTTTGGTCTTTCTTCATCTTGAGCTTCCTTTGGTCTGTGAATTGTATCATGGGTATTCCAAGCTTCTGGGCTAATATCCATTTATCAGTGAGTGCATACCATGTGTGTTCTTTTGTGATCATATCCACTTTTGTTAACCTATGTCTTTATATTGGAGAATTGAACCTATTGTTATTGAGATATATTCATAACCAATATAGTTAATTCCTGTTATTTTGACCTGGGTAGTGGTACTATGTTGTCTATTTCCCTTCTTTTGGTTTTACTGGTGTGGACTTAGTCATTTCTTGTGTTTTCTTGGGTATAGATACCCTCCTTGTATTGGAGTTTTCTTTTTCATGTACCCTGTGGAGCTGCATTTGTGAACAGTTAGTGTTTAAATTTGGTTTTGTCATGGGATATAATTTTCTCTGTCTGTGATGATTGAAAGTTTTACCGGCTATAGTAGTCTGTGTTGACATCTGTGATTTCTTAGAGATTGTAGGATATATCTCCAGGCCTTTCTGGCTTTTAAAGTATTTGTTAAGGCTGGTGTAATTATAATAGATCTGCCTTCATATGTTTTTTGAATGCTATTCTTTGCAGCTTTTAATATTCTTCTTTAGTTCTGTATATTTAATGTTTTGCTTATTATGTGGTGGGAGGATTTTCTTTTTTGGTATATTTATTTGGTATTCTGTAAGCCTCTTGTATGTTTATAGGCACATCTTTCTTTAGGTTAGGGAAATTTTCTTCTGTAATTTTGTTTACAATATTCTCTGGGCCTTTGAGTTGGGAGTCTTCTCCTTTTACTATTCCTATTATTCTTAGGTTTGGTCTCTTCAAAGTGTCCCAAATTTCCTAGATGTTTTGTGTTTGAAACTTTTTAGCATTAGCATTTTGACTGACATTTCAATTTGTTTTGTTGTATCATCTACATCTGAGATTCTCTCTTCCATCTCTTGTATTGTGTTGGTGATGCTTGTGTCTAGTTCTTGTTCTCTTTCCTAGGTTTTCCATTATCAGGGTTGCCTCAGTTTATGTTTTCTTTATTGCTTGTATTTCCTTTTTTACATTTTGAACAGCTGTATTCATTTCACTCACCTGTTTGATTGTATTCTCCTGTATTTCTTTATATTTATTCATTTCCCCTTTAAGGGCCTCTACTTTTTAAATTGTATTTTTTTGCATTTATTCAAGGGATTTATTCCCTCTTCCAAGGCCCATATCATCTTTATAAGATTAGATTTATGGCCAATTTTTTTTTTTTTTTTTTACAATTTAGGTGTGGTATGATATTCAGGGCTTGCTGTAGTAGAATAGCTGCTGGTGGTGTATTGCCTTGGCTTTCATTGATTGTATTATTATGCTGGCCTTTAGCCATCTGGTTGTCCCTAGTGTTGGCAGGACTGGTAGTCTATGATAAGACGATGACTATGGGTCTGCAGGTAGAGCTCAGAGCCCCTGATGTCAGCAGGACTCTGGGGTTGCAGGTAGAGCTGGTGGCAGTAGGCATCCAGGAATGCAGACAGAGCTGGTGGTTCCTGACAGTTTCAGACTTCTTGGATTGCAGTCGTGTGGATCAGAAGATGATGCACAGTAGGAAAGGACAAAACTTGACCCTGCTGGTTTTGTTCAGAGGGGCTAGTGGGCAGAGAATTGGGGTAGGGGGTCTCATCTGGTGGTCCCTTACAAAGGCAGGCCTCTGGGATTATGGTTAAAGGTGTGGACCAGAAGATTGAGCAGAGGTGACAGGACAGACATCAAGGCTGCTGGGACTGCTAGGGGACCCAGTGGACAAGTTTTTTGGCTTTGGAGATCTCACCTGTTTGTCTTGGGTGGCAGCAGGGCTCCAAGAAGCTGTAATCAAGTGTTTCATTAGAGGAAATGAGGCTGCTTTCAAGTGAGTGTCTGTCCTGTGTCTATCTGTCTTGCTTGGTGACTGACAGATCTTACAGAAAAGCTCATTAGAGAGAGAGAGCCTGAGTCAACAGGAAGAGGAAGAAGAAGAGGAAAGGAGGAGAGTAGAAAAAAATGATGGAGGTGGGAGCTCTTGCTAAGCAACAACTTCCTGGTAGAGCAAAGTATTCTGGGAGTTCTAGAATTTGAACACTTTATCTGCCAACCTTTAGGCAAGATAAAATGGATTTTTCTCATGTAGAATGTGACTTTCCTGTTACATTCATCTGATTATGACATATAATATTTTGAAGTACTACTTTTCAATTAATTTCAGGATTATATTTTTGAGAAATGCAAAAGAAAATAAAATGCACCACAGGAAATAAGTCCAAACCAGAAGAACTACCTTCAAAGGCTTCCTGTTTATGCATAGACTTAGACACTTGTTTCTCTTTTGCATATCTGTAGATTCCCACCTTGTCAATAAAAATAATGAATTTCTCTGTCCATGTCTCACTCTCCAAAGGCAGTCTCTCTCTTCTCATTTTGTTATATTTGTGTGTGTGTGTGTGTGTGTGTGTGTGTGTGTGTGTGTGTGAGAGAGAGAGAGAGAGAGAGAGAGAGAGTGTGTGTGTGTGTGTGTGTGTGTGTGTGTATGTATGTATGTATGTGTGTACACAAGAGTGCACACACATTTGCAGGCAAAAGAGGAAGCCACAGGTTGATATCAAGTGTCCTCCTTGATCTGTATCTACCTTATCTTCTGAGACAAGCTTTCTCACCAGATCTAGAATTTGCCATTGTGGCAAGGCTGCCTGGCCACTCAGCTCTGAAGATACTCAGAGACAGAGAGACAGAGAAGAGACAGAGAGAGACAGAGAGAGATAGAGAGACAGACAGGGACAAACAGGCAGACAAACAGGCAGACAAACAGACAGACAGAGACAGACAGGGACAGAGACAGACACACAGACACACAGGTATACACACAGAAGAGACAGAGACAGAGACAGAGAAGAGACAGAGAGAGAGAGGGAGGGAGGGAGGGAGGGAGAGAGAGAAAAAGAGAGAGAGAGAGAGAGAGAGAGAGAGAGAGAGAGAGAGAGAGAGGATCTTTCTGTAAAAAAAGTGGATAGCACCTGGAAATCCAAGGTTTTTCTCTGGCTCCCACACAAATGTGCACACACATGCTCTGACGTACACATAAATACGCACACATCTAAACTCCCAACCGGAAAATGAATGAATAAAAAGAAGAGATCCAAGAGGAGCCTGGTGGTGAGGGAAGGAACAGGATGGGGAGTGGAGAGAATCTAAGCCAGAATGCAGTCTCTGGCTGAGTCTTTCTGGGGACCTGGAGAATGCAGGGGACATGGGCTGTCCTCATCCGGAGGCAGGGCAGGGGCTGCTGCCTCCTCACTCTTTTAGCTTGCTGTTTGCAGTTACCCTGTGAGGGTGAGACTCTGAGCATGAACTCTCAGGGGCTGGCTGGGCACCAGGACATGAGCATCATCTAAAGTGTAGGGTAGGGTCCGGCATCTGGACACACAGCGAGCACACGCGCAATGAACAATCCAGAAGATATGCCGAGGAGACCTGAAAGACTGGCCTTCTATGCCTGTGCAACAGTGAGAAATGAGATAGTGTGGGGGTTCAAAATGACTTCCTGTCCCTGTGGCGGTCACGCTGAAGGATGAGGTCAGCACCTGATGACTCCTGAGTCTGGAGTCACAGAAGCGCTCACTGGCTTCGGGGCATTTTCGACATGCGCATTGCTGTTCCAAATTATACATGGGCTTTACTTAATAAAATCTGACACTCAGAAATCTGAATGGTCTACAAAGACGAATTAGAGTACGTTTTCTTACAACTCCTTAGCATTTTCTGTAGATAGAACGGTGGACAAACAATCATGGAAAACTACTCAGAGATATACAAAACAAGCAAACAAACAAATTAACAAACAACAACAAAAAACCCAACTCCAATCTTTAGGTTCATTCAATGAGGTCAGAAAGTTTCTTTCTTTCTGGTTTACACTGTGTGTGTGTCTGTGTGTGTGTCTGTGTCTGTGTGTGTGTCTGTGTGTGTCTGTGTTCTATGTGTGTCTGTGTTCTGTGTGTGTCTGTGTATGTGTCTGTGTGTGTATTGTGTCTGTGTGTGTTTCTGTGTGTGTCTGTGTGCGCACGTGTGTTCATGTGGGACCACATTCACTCTATATTTTGAGACACCCTGTCTGAAACTAGGCACCCTCTCCCTGAACCTAGAGCCCGCAGATTAGCTAGCCCAGCTGCCCAGCCAGCTCCACAGGTCTCTCTTTCTCATCCCTGTGGTCTCTTCTCCCACTCTTACTGGAATTTGTAGTGCTGTGATGGTTTGTATATGATTGGCCCAGGAAGTGACCCTATTAGGAGGTGTGGCCTTGTTGGAGTAGGTGTGTCATTGTGGGTGTGGGCTTAAGACCCTCACCTTAGTTGCCTGGAAGTCATTCTTCCACTAGCAGCCTTCAGATGAAGATGTAGAACTCTCAGCTCCTCCTGTACCATGCCTGCCTGGATGCTGCCATGTTTCTGCCTTGATGACAATGGACTGAACCTCTGAGCCTGTAAGCCAACCCCAATTAAATGTTGTCTTTTATAAAACTTGCATTGGTCATGGTGTCTATTCACAGCAGTAAAACCCTAACTAAGACATACTTTCTCCCTTGGCCTTTTTACATGGGTGCTGGGGAACTAAACTTGGGTCTTCAAGTGCTTTTCACACACTGACACATCCCCTCAGCCCTCACCTTAGTTTTTGATACCAGGTCTTCCACTGAGCCTGGAGCTTGCTGGCTGGCTCCACTTTCTGTTCCTAAAGCCCCAGGGATCCTTCTGTCTCTGCCTTTTTGGCATTAAGATTACAAGTGTGTGCCACACCTATCTCTGTGGGATAGGACTCAGGTCCTAAATGCTTTGGATCAAGCACTTTAAAGACTGTGCCATCTCTCCAACCCAATACACACACACACACACACACACACACACACACACACACACACACACACTCTAATGCGGAGGGTGTTGTAGAGTTATCCTTCCAGAAGGAAAGAATAATGACATTGTAAGTCACTCATATATGACTAAAAAAATTGTAGTTTTAATGAAGTGTGATCTGAACTGTTCGTGCACCACACCAAGGAGCCCGGGAATATATGGGAATAATGTACAGACACTGAAAATTGTATAGATCGCCTCAGCATGTGCACAGGACTTGTTTATACATCTGTCACAAGGAAAGAGTCAAGCCTGTGATTAGCGTTACCTGAGATGGGCAGATAGAAGTGTAAAGACAAGGAAAAGGCAGATTCTGCATTTACCAGAAGCTCATAAAACAGCAGAAGCTGTAGGCGGACGTGTGAGAATCAATTTCTTAGAGCCGAAGTGTGTTATCAACAGTTCAGTTCTAACTGCAAATAACGTGAGATTGTAAACACAAATTCCAAGTACATCTTATGTTTGAAAATATTTTGAACTTTGGTCTTTATTAATAACTCTGAATATCTTTACTCTGTAAAACTTCTGACATTTTCCTTCTAGCATATACTTTTTCCCTTTCACCACCCAGCTCCTTTGCCCTGTTATTCTTCTCTGTAATAAACATTATGCCGACCTTGAGAAACCTCGAGGCGTGTTGCCTGGGCTTCCTAGTGGAGTCATCTTCAATATATTCTGTTTTACTGTTGCTCTCATACACTTCGTTTTTTTTAAAAATATATTTATATTCTGTATATGAGTATAGGCACACCAGAAGAGGACAACAATTTCCATTACAGATGGTTGTGAGCCACCATGTGGTTGCTGGGAATTGAACTCAGGACCTCCAGAAGAGCAGTCAGTGGTCTTAACCTCTGAGCCATCTCTCCAGCCCCTCTCGTACACTTCTGTTGTCATTGTGCTTTAAGCAAGAAGAATAGTAGAAACGTCTATATCTTATAGTGTGTGTGTGTACATATGTGCCTGTATACGTGTGTGGGATTACATATGTGTGCACGTACACTCTGAGGCCAGAGCTCAACATCTGGTGTCATTCTGAAGGCACCATCTAGACCGCCATTTCTTCTTTTGAGTCAGGGTCTCGCGCTGGCTGGGAACTCATCGAATGGCTAGCCTGTCTGGCCAGTGAGCCCCAGGGACCCACTGATCTCTGCCTCCCCAGGACTGGGATCACAAGCTCATGCCAACACACCTCCCTTTTTCATACGGTTTCTAAGGTCAAACTCAGGGCAAAGGCAAGCACTTAGCTGGCTGAGCCCTCCCCCCTCTCTATGCTGTGATATTTTAACTAGTAAGAGAATACAGATAGGCAGTTGCCATTTTATACTGCATTCTCGATCCCCTCTTTCTTTGTGTCTTACCATGGTGAACTCTTAGGCACTCCTGCAGTAGATCTTCCGTCTTGCCACTCATTACTGGAGGTCAGATGTGGTAGAATTCAGGAAGACTACCAAGATGCAGAGATCTGTAGCCTGTGGACACAGGCATATTTGGAAATTCTTTAACTTCTCCTTGTTTTAAAAGGTGGATTTTCATCTCAGAATTTTCTCTCTTCTTCTAAGCATGGGCCACATTGAGTCATTTGCTTATAAAGATCAGAGTAAGTCAGGAGGTGGTGGTAGTGTATGCCTCCAAAATAAGAATAAAGTCATGAATAACTGGTAGTGTCTCTCCCCATTGTTCACCCAGAAGTATGCCAGCTGACACATCACAGGGACAAAGTGGAAATTTCTGGTTTCTTTGGAGACTCATTTGTGTCATGTGATGTTTTGTTTTTGGAAAATGTCTTATGATAGGATGTTTTGCTGAGCATAGACACATGGTGTTTTTCTGGAAGCTGCCTGGAAAGCATGCGACATTTTGCTAGAGCAGCACTTGAGAGAACATGCAATGTTTGGAGAGGGTAGAGGTACAACCTAACAGCCAGTGGATGACGCTGTGGCATTGGTTCACCTTGTCTTCTTTGCTGATCATTGTTGTGACTTCACAGAGAGAAATGCACCAAAGAACTTCTTGTGATATTCCAGTGGCTTCTAGCAGCTTCTAAAGACTTGGGTGATCAGCAGAGCCTTCTGTTTTTTCTCTAGATGGACCTGCCATTACTGATTCGTGAATGGCTTAAGCTATCGCTGCTGCTGATTTGTGTGAACTGAACTGCTGATATCCTGATAACAAATACTGGAATGACCCCCAAGGAACTATTTCTAAACAGGTCCACATTCCCCTTTGCCCTATTAATTTTTCCTTCCCACTACCTCTGGCAGATGTTGGGCTAGAAGGGAGGTTAAAGCATTTAAGAATCCTTATTAAAGTAGGTTTTGAAAAATCTAAGGCTACAGGGAACCTCGAGCACAGTATAGAGAGGTGTGTGTGACATGAACTATGTCTTCTGCCGAGAGTGAATGATGCATTTTGGAAGTGGCTCCTCTAGATGACTGTAGCCATGCTGACAGCTTGATAACTCTGTCCTGAGAGACTCTGAGCCTGGGCTATCTAGCTAAACCTTCTGTACATCCTCCCCTCAGACACTGTGATGTAATAGATGCTATTGTTAAATTAGCCATTGGTGTGCTAAGTTAGTGCTGTCTTATTAGCTTTTAAAAAAATCTTTTGTGTATGTGTGAGGTGCATGTACATCAAAACACATGTGTGGAAGTGCCTGACTCAAATATCAGAATTTTTATTTCCCCTTAAGGAGGGAGAAGACAAAAACTAGTGGTTTACTATACCAACTCAGGAAATGGTCTTTCTGTATATCTGATCATTCTCTGATTTTATTTTTCTGCTCAAGAATGATTTCCTCTTCTTGCCTTAATCTGAACTTCCCTTTGTGTCAGAGTCTCACATATTATGTCAAGCTGTTCGTTTATTGCTATATTTTTATTTTAAGATTTACTTTTGATTTTCTTCACTTTGTGTGTGTGTGTGTGTGTGTGTGTGTGTGTGTGTGTGGTAAGCCTGTGTATGCATGTGTGTTTTCTATGTGGGGTGTACAAGTATGTGATAGCCAGAAGTTGCCCTGTGTGTCTTCCTTGAAAGCTTTCCACTTTATATACTAAAGAAGCATTTCTCAGTCAACCTCAGAGCTCACTGATATGGCTAGTTTAGCTAATGGCTTGCTCCGGGGATGCCCTGTCTTTCTGCCTTTAAGATCTGACATTGCAGGTGGCTACCTCGTTCATCTGAAATTGATGCGGGTTCTGTGGATCTGAACTCTGGTCCTTACCCTGCTGAAGCAAATGCTTTCACCACTGAGCTAACTCTCCAGCCCTTCACGTCTTACAACAGATGTTTCCCCAGCATCTATTTTTTTCTATCAGTTTTTAAAGGGATTTTATTTTTAATTGTGTGTGTCTATATGGAGGTCTGTGTATACTAGTGCAGTGTCCTCAGAGGCCAGAAGGCACTAGATTTCCTGGAACTGGCTTTACCTGCAGTTGTGAGCTGCTGGATGGGGATGCTGGGAGCCACATCTGCACGAGTGGCCTATACTCCTAACCACTGAGCCACCTCTCCAGCCCCATATCCCCTAGCAATTCACATTTCCTCAAAGCTGAAGTTATTTCACACAATTTTATGTGTTTTGTTTACTTCCTGGTCTTGTGGCTCTTTTGAACTTGCTGTAATTAATTATGGTGGTGCATAATCTTTTAAGATGTTGCATTCATGCTCCTACTTTGAAGTGTAGAAATTGATTAGAAATTCCTTGTCCGTCTCAGGAAACAAAAAGCTGCGTCTATGTCATTTTGCCTGTGCTTTTCATATCCAAGAGGTTACCTGTAATCTCGGACCAGAGAAGGATACTGTGGTGGTAAATTTCTGTTTGAAGATTAAATGTTATCTGGGCTGTGATCTGTACTTGGGAATTAATTTGCAAAGGTGGCTGAGTCACTGTGCAAAGGCCAATGGCATTGAAGGAAGAATTTCTATTAGTTACGTTCCCTTGAGAGAGAGGCCATGTCATATCTGCAGGGCCACCTGGGAAAGCTTTTGATCACGCTGAAGCCAGGGTGATGAGAAAGCATGGTCCAGATTCTTTATAGCTGGCTCTGCAGAAAGCGGGACAGCACTGAGTGAATAGCAGAGGACTGGGTCGTTTGACTAAGTCCAATAGTCTTTGGGTCATGGGCACTGCTCCCAAGTATGCAACAACTGGCCTTGGGCTGAAACAAGACAGAGAAATACCACTTCCTGCGGTGCACAGGATGAACAAGCCAGATGGAGAAGGGGCTCTGGTGTGCGGATACTCATGTGTTTAATTTGCAGATACAAAGAATCGGATCCTGGGGCTGGGGGGGATGGCTTAGTTAGGGAAGTGCTTGTGGTGCACATAGGAGGGCCATTCATTACTACAGTAAATCTAGGCATGGTGGTGTGTATTTCTAATCACAGTTTTGGGGAAACAGAGATAAGAGAATCCCTGGGGTTGCTGTACAGCCAGCCTGGTCCATTTGTTGAGTTCCAGGCTGGACTACTCTAAAAAATGAGGTGTATTTGGTCCCTGAGAAGCAAAAACACCTGAGTGCTGTCCCCTCTCCCTCTCTTCCTTCCTTCCTTCCTTCCTTCCTTCCTTCCTTCCTTCCTTCCTCCTTCCTTCCTTCTTTCCTTTCTCCTTCCTTCCTTCCTTAACTTCCTCCCTCCCTCCCTTCCTTCCTTTTTCCTTCCTTCCTTCCTTCCTTCCTTCCTTCCTTCCTTCCTTCCTTTCTTCCTTCCTTTTTCTTTTCTTTCTATTTTTTTTTAGACAGGCTTTCTCTAGGTAGCCCTGGCTGTCATGGAACTTACAATGTACACCAGGTTAACTGAATTTACAGAGGACCTCCTGCCTCAGTCTCCTAGTTCTGGGGTTAAAGACATGCATTGCACTACCACATCTGGACTCCAGGGTTTTTAAGCTGTTCAAATATCAGGAGATACAGACACTAATTGTAGCCTGCCTTTATCTTTGTAGTGATCTTCCCAGTTACCCCAGCTTTTCCCCTGTCCCTTGCTGTCAGTTTGTACTTTTCCCTGTAGTGCCAATGCAAACCCTCTGCTTCTCTTTCTTTATGTAGTTTCCAACTGGAGTGTCCACACACACTTTCAAGGCTTTACTTGATGTCCTACTAGCCAAGGCTTTGGCTTCCAGAGGAGTCCATATAGAATCCAGATGCTGGACACTCAGCTGCAGGATGTGATGATTGCCTTGCTGGGTATTTTCCCCAACCTTTATAATACCTCCAATTTTCACTTCTAGAATGGGGATGCCTATTCTGTACCATTCTATACTGATTGTCTGGGCCACGTAGAGTAACCTCCTGGTGGCAGGTGTCTATCATTACTGCGTGGTTCATCTCCCACTGCGGGTTTCTCAATGGATGCTGTTCTTCCTGCTGCACTAGTAGAGAAAGAGGTTTCCTTCCTAGTTTTCTTTTATGAGATAAGGTCTCATGTAGTCCAGGCTGGCCTCAAACTTACTATGCGGATGAGGATAACTTTGCTTTTCCTGTCTTCCTCCGCGTGCCAGGCTTGCAGCATGACTTGGCATGCTCTGTTTAGGAAGATTTTAAACATCCTACTCTTTCAACATTAACCCTTTTTATTCCTGGCAGTACTGTGGATTGAGCCTGGAGCCTCAAGCAGCAAGGCAAATGCTCTGCCACTGACTTAATCCCAAAGATTTGAGGAGACCTAAATCATCATGATCAAGTTAATTAAAGCAAGCAATTGATGAAAGCTTTTTTTTAAAATTCATGTTCGGGGTTTCTAGAGGTCAGAACTGGATGCGAGGAAGACAAAGCTTTTACAGCTCAGGGGTAGGGGGTTTCTAAATAGGGGGTTTGGCAGGCAAAATAGGCAGGGTTACAGGAGCAGACCATAAGCATAACAGGTTAGTCATAACAATCTCCTGAAACAAAGACATGATTTCAAGATGGTCATAAGGTTGTCAAAGCAAAAGGTGGTCATCATAACCTTTTGAAACAAAGGTAGGGTTGCAAGATAGTCATCACATTTTTTTGAAACAAAGATATGATCACGAAGGTAGTCGGTTGTAAGGTAGTCACAACAACAGCTGGCCATAATAACCTTTCGAAACAAAGGCATGGCTGGAACAGGGAGAACAAGAGCTGTGGGGCAGTGGATTGTGCCAGAAAACTTGGTAAGTTGGAGTGAGTTGGAAGCCCCAGAACCTCATATACAGGATGCTAGGAGCCTCACCTGCTTCCTCGGGCCCTTGTCACGTGACCACACTCCCCACATAGGGAATCAACCAATGGTCATGTAGCACAGAAGCTAATGAGGGACATAGATGGGTCCTGAGGTTTTTAGCTAATAACCTTCCCTTCCTGGACATTCCTTCCTGCAAATGGTGTTTAGTGTCTGGTCTACTTGAGGAGATGGTATGTACCCATTTTCCATGATGAACAATCAATAAACAGGTTGGCAGCAAGGAATGTTTCTCTCATCAAGAACCTTCATTGGAAGCATGGAGAAAGCCTTTTCTACACATCCAGGAGACTCCTGCAGAAGGCTCCTCCATCCTCCCAGACAGTCACTGCTAAACTAAGGATAATCTCAGATGAGCCAAGCTGGAGTTCCCCATGCCCCTGACCCTGGGCTCCTCAGCCTGCAGACAGACCCAACTCCATTTCCAATTCCTCTAGACCCAGGGGTTCTGGATGTCCAAGAGTTTGGGAGCCCTCCCCCTGTCCTGGGCTCCTCATCACAGGCCCATGAACACCAGACCCTCTGGTCCCAACCCCTTTGTGGGACTGGATTCTTTGGAGTCAGGGAACCCTCAGCTCCAACATGTTAGGCTACATTTTCCCTCCCTGAGTCGCATATGGGTAAATGTAATCTAGCATGTGTCCAGGGGAGTTTCCACACCCCTACAGCGAGAGCTGCCCAAACTGTATTGCTTTCATTCATGTATCCCAGAGGTGGAACAAAACTTGGAACCACACAGAGCCATTTGTAGTCAAGGTAACAGGTAGGGCATAGCCCAATCCTTGAGAAGTAGAGGATTAATCACAAACAGGAATGAGCCCAGTTTCCCCTTTACTTTTGAGCCTAAGATGGTGGCAGGCTGGTTCCATGTTACTGCTCTGGCCATTTTGATTAATGTTTTTAACCATGGCATACTTGCTACAGGCCACACCTTTACTACCAAAAGTGTCAGTTCTCTAGGTCTTACCTCTGCTTACCGCAGAGTCTCTCGGCTTTCTAAGCCCCTCGAGGGCTTAGACTTGATGCAGAGACGTGAAGTGCTTGGCACACAGCAGATACTCGGGAATCATACGGCAGGTGTTCAGTAGTTGCTTTGAGTCTGAATGGATGAAGACGAGCTTGAGTGGCCCTTTTACATCTGTGTCGTGTGCTTGTGCACACACGTGTGCAGGGGTCCATATCAGGTGTCTTTCTCAGTAGCTCTCTATCTTCGTTTTTTGAGACAAAGTCCCTTGCCAAACCTGGAGCTCAGTGCTTTAGCTAAACTGGCTGGTCAGTAAGCCCTGGAATTCCTGTCTCTGTTCCCCTCCAATGCTGAGGTTATGGACACATACTGTCATGCCTGACTTTTGTGAGGCTGTTGGGGATTTGAACTCAGGTCCTCATGGTGTGTATCAAGCAGTTTTCTTACAGAGCCATCTTGACAGCCCTCTTGTTTTACATTTTCTACTCCCCTCCGTCCAGAGCTCACCATAACTATTTTTATCTCGGAGGCGGGTGTTTTACCAGCAGAGAAAGACACAGTGTGCCATGAATTATGGATCCCATCTGATGCTCATTGAGACAATCTGAATATTTTCCCTGTGGGCGCTTGAGTGAACCAAATTAGCCCCATGCCTGTCAGCTTCCTCGAGCTCTTTGTGCTGCAGATGAAAGCCTAAGAAGTGAAAACCGAGACTCTCTTGACCTTTTCAAGTCTTCAAATAATGATTTTCTAGACAGATAAAACTAAATTGCTATTGGATCTCGGTTTGGGAGCGGGGAGGGATGGCTGCTTAGGGGCTGCGTGGTCTGTTCATGGCTTCATTTTCTTGTCTCCTGCTCGATGATGGAAATTAAAACCCTGATGGTCAGATTAGGTGGCTATAAGCTCCTGCCCCTTGTCTCCTGCAGCAGATGTGAGAACTGGGCTTATCTCCAGGTTCAGGTAAGGAGGTCGATGATGGGAACAGTTGAAGAAAAAACGGAGGTAATAAGATCTTTAAACTAAAGGTGCTTTTGAATTGTTTTTAAATAGAAGAAGAGAGAAAACTCACAGCCGTAACCTAACTGAAGGGGGAAAAAAGCAATCATGCTCACGCTAAGCATCCCAGACATAGGGCAAAGGGCTGTCCATATGCAGCAGAGCTGTGGGCACTGTCCCCAGCTTTTGCAGTACCGCACTACCATCCTGTCAACCTGTCTTGTCAATCACTCCTGTGAGCCGAGCATCTGCTGGGGAACCAGCTGGTAACCAGGACACACCCTGATGGTAACCATGTGCACTCAGGCATGTGACTGGGCTGGAGATGCTCTCCCCAGGCCATGCCGAGTATTCCCTTTGAGGTAGGGGGTAGAGGACTGATAAGGTCTGGAGATCACGAGCTACTGTTGACAGCCCATGGTAGCTACACCACTTGGAGAAAGTAGCTGTGGACACTGGTTGAGTTTCCAAAAAGAGAAAAATCAGGGGTGGGGTTATCATTCAGTTGGTAAAGGGCTGGCTATGTAACTATTAGGACCTGGGCGTGGTACTGCTCACCAGCAATCCCAGCTCCAAGGAGACAATGATAGGGAGGGTCTTTAGAGCTCACTGGCTGGCCATCCTAGCCTACTGCTTGGTGAGTTCCAGGACCAAGGTGGGGCAGTACTAGGGAACAATGCTGGGTTGACGTCTGGCCTATATGCATACATAGGTCGAGTGTGCATGTGTGTGCACGTGTGTGGACACACACACACACACACACACACACACACACACACTCACAGAGTATAGGAAAAACAGTAAGTATAAAGAAAGGTCATTGAATCACTTGTAGTCTGCTTTTCCATGGGGCCAGGCCTTCTTCAAAGCATCTTTTATCAGTGAATCCATAGTTACTGGGCACTGTGTTGTTTAAGAGAAATGAAGATTTGTATGGCAGATAGAAAATTTAAGGTCCTCTGACTATTCAGTGTAGCAGTGGACATAATGATAGATGTGTGTTCCCTGTGCCTGTTTCTGTGTATAACCAATTCTCTCAAGAAGTATCTTTTAAAAATTTTTTTTAATGACTCTGTCACACAAAGGACTCATGGATGCTAGGAGGGCTTTCTACCCTGGTGTGTGTGCACCTGCACATGCATGTGCACATACCTCTGCCAAATACATAAATACATTCGATCTTTACATACTTTATTAGTGCAACCTTCCCTTTAAAAATAAACTGTCATCTTTGTCAGATCCATGTAGACCTTCTTTGTAGAGCAGGCTGGGGAGCCCTGAGTCTACTGTTCTGTCTACCACAAGGCCTTGGGGAATTTTTGTACTACTATTAAATTCCTCTGTGTGTCCCCTCGTAAAGGAGATAGTAATTGCAGTGTGCCAGGCTAGAAACTTGTGCTAGAAGAATGAGCTAGTTACAGTCCTTTCATCTAGTGAGCTTAGAGTCTGGTACAGGTGTCTGTCTAGGACATATTAAAATACTGTCATCTTCTTCTGTATCCCTGTACATCTATCGACTCAGCCAACCTTGGATGGAAAATATGTGGGGAAAAATTAGTGTAATTACTGAATATGCACAGGCATCTATTTTGGGCTACTGTCTCCTAAACAACACAGCATGATAATTTTCAACGTTGCAATTAATAGTTTTTGAAACGAGTATAGAGATGAGTTAAAGTATATCGGAGGCTTGCATAGCTTATATTCAAACACTTTATCATCTTATACAAGGCATTTGAGCATCTGTGGACTTTGGTACCTTCCTGGGTCTCAGAGCCAGTGTCCGCGGATACTGGGGCCCTTTGAAAACGTGAAGCACTGCCTATGACAAGTGGGCTATGACATGGCATTTTGAGAGAGAGAGAGGGGCAAGAATAATGTCTTCTTTGAGGAAATTACCCCGTCACTGTTTTTCTATAGGAAGAGGGAAGCTTCCAGAAGGCTGACGGGGCAAGGCACACTGGGAGAACTATAGGAGAAGTCAGGTGGCTTGGCAAACGGGAAGTATCTGGTGATTTAGATCACCAGGGTCAGAGTGAACATGGCTAATTTGTTCATGCCTTTCAATGTTCTGAGTTAAACCATGGTAGAATAGTTGCTAGAATGTGTGCCAAGTGGCATGAAGCCTTGGGTTTGAAACCTGGCACCACATGACCCTGGCATGGCGGTACACCCATGCACTCCTAGCACTTGGGATGAAAAGGCAGAAGGAGAGCCAGTGTGGGTCTGGCTTCTCTTGGGGACTTCAAACGGAAGCCTGCTTCTACTCCGAAATGGACCTTGTGTGTTGAGGAGGAAGGTAGAGGAAGGGGGAGACACACACACAGAGATTATTAAAAATGTTTTAATTTTTAAAGCTATGTATAAGCATGTGTGGCTGTGTAGGAGTATATGCATATGGGTGGAGACCAGAAAGGAAGTCTGTCAAATCCTCCAGAGCAGGAGTTTTAGGCAGTTGTGAGCCATCTGACATGGGTGTCAGGGATGGAATTCAGTCCTCTGCAAGGGAAGCACATAGTCTTTCTTATTTGCATTCATCTATTTTTCTTTATAAAAATCCATTTACTTATTCATTTTACACTCCAGCACCAGCCCCCTTCCTCCCAGTACCCTCTTGTAAAGATCTTCTCCCAATCTACCTTTGCCTTCTCTTTCAAGAAGGGGACGCCCCTTTCTGGGTGTCACCCCCCCCACACACACACACTAATCTTTCCCCCCATTCCCTGCACCTCACGTTGTAGTGGGACTAAGCAATCCTCTCCCTCTGAGGACAGACAAGATGGTCCATTTAGGGGTGTGGGATCCACAGGCAGGCCACAAGCTCAGGGACAGCCCCCACTCCAGTTGTTGGGGGGAACCGCATGAAGACCAAGCTGCACATCTCCTGCATATGTGTGGGGGGGACCCAGGTCCAGCCCCGAGAAGCACACACCCTTAACCACCTGGCCACCTCTCCACTTCCAAGATTGTGTTTTGAAAGAATACATGCATAGAGTAATTGTTCATCCGTGAACAAATAACAAGAGTTAAAATCAGCACTCTAAGATTAGCCAGCTGATTTGAAAATGATGGCAGATGTGTTTTTTCCTGGGGAGTCGGTGTCTGGCAAAGGAGAAAGACATCTATAATAAGACCAGGTCTCCATAAATCCGAGTATTCTTATCCCTCTACATATTTTTCAGCACTTTCCCTAGATTACACTTGAAACTTTGCACAAGGCTCTTGCTGTTTAACACAGGAAAAAAATCTCTCTCCCCTGCTGATAAGATTAAAGAGCTAACTCTCAGGATGCTTAGCCAGCCGGCAAGCCTGCAATCAAGGTGACACCCAGTTCCTGGGGACCTTGATTGTAGGGGTATGGGAAGGAGGGGGGGTGATAGCAGCAGCGGGGAAGGATTCTTCCAGAAGCTCCAGGCGAGGCTTGAGCAGCAGAGAGAAAAGAGGCAAAGCGTGGGAGTCAGAGGCTTGAGGGGACATTTATCACAGCTCTTTGCCAAGAGGAGGGAGGCAAGCAGCATGCTCAAGAACTCAGTGTTGGTGCCACAGAGCAGCGAGGGGAGGAGCTTAGGAGCGGTAAGAGCGATGGACTGGCTCTTTCGACCCCTCTGACTCCGCCTCACTCCGAGAAGGACTGCCATCTTTCTATTGCCGGATATTTGCCTCTAGTCTTTTATTTCTTCAGACATCAGATTGATATCCTTTGGGACAGAACTTTGCTTCTTAACTACGCGGGTAGGAGTGGAGACATTCTGAAGAGGGTCTTGTGCCCCTCCCTTCGGGGCTCTCAGACCTTTTGAATTCATGGATCCCAAGAAGTTTGAATTTCCCCAGGAATCTCCTGCTGAGAGAAGGAAAGGCCACCGTTGGTGTCCGCCAGCCGGAAGGGGAGCTTGTCTCATGAGAAAAGACTTCACACAGTTCTGTTAACTTGTCAGATCAGAGAGAGAGAGAGAGAGAGAGAGAGAGAGAGAGAGAGAGAGAGAGAGAGAGAGAGAGAGAGAGAGAGAGAGAGAGAGACCCGAGGAATGGCACCTCAATTCTCACTTAGCACTGCTTAGCTTCGTCACCTCTTGCCTTCTCTTCAAATCTAAATCTCAAGTCAGACCCCCGAGGATGCACTGAGGTCTGGGTTAGGGGCTACTGGCTCTCTTTGTTCTTTTCTTTATCGAATCAACTTCCTTTCTCTGCTTTTTTTCTATTGTCTTTTCAATTGGTCAGTTAAGGGAAGATCGCTCAGCCTCTTTCCTTAGGGCTGCAGGTCCTAAGCTCTGACCCTGACAATTCTAGACACAGCTTTCCCTTCTGAGACAATGAGTGGGATCTTTGTAAACCATGCTTTTGTAAACCAATGACTCTCCCCGAGCAGACTTCCAGTAAATGTTTGTTAGGTTGAATAAAAAGACTGGGGACGTAGCTCAATGGTACAGTACTTGATTCTCGTGAGATGGGTCTTGGGTTTAAAGTCCCAACCCTGGAGGTCTAGGGAGAGAAAAAGGATTGAGAGCTCTTCAATACACAGATTGCATTCTCCTGTGACACATAAGGAGAGATTCAATGCTAGTGGATTGAACAATTTTATTATCTAAAATGACCTTAACTGTAAAAGCTGTGGGTCTTAAAAAAAATGGACAAGAGATAAGAAAAAGGAAATTTAAAAAAAAATCAGTGTGGGGAAGAATTTAAAAAACAAATAGCAGGTTTAAAGGGGCAGACAAGGAGGGGACATGTTTTTCCATATTGCTTTTTGCAGCGATATCTTTTCATAAGCATCCCACGGTCTCAGCATTGTCTGCATTAATACCAAAACACTGGACGGAGGCTGTAACCTGAAACACACGGTGGAGATGTCTCAAGAGTATGAGGCTCAGAACCCCCACACTTAGGGTCTCTGTATACTTCAAACGGACTTTAGAGGACCTGCAGAGCTGGATCCAAGTTACCTAACTACCTGAATTCTGATCCTAGCACCCAAGTGAAGTTACAAGCGGTCATGGTGCTAGGCTACGCGTGTGTAATCTGCTGTAGAGGCAGAGACAGGCAGAGCCCTGAGCTTGTGTCTATCCACTCTAGCTGAATGGGTTCGATGAGGTACGTCTAACAAAACTAGGGGGAGAGGGATTGAAGAAGACACTTGAATTGTACTCTGCACGCATGTGCGCACGTACACACATGCGCACACACACACACTTAAAAATCAATTAATTAGAACATACAATTGCTTGATAGAACTCCAGAAAATTTGATAATAACTTAGATCTCTTTTTTATTGTTAGAAACAATCAAAACAGCAAAAATAGAGAGCTGACCCTGTAAACAGGACCTAGGAAGAAACAGGTAATGGTATTTTATCAGCTGAACTTCTTCCTTCTTTAAAAATGATGGTGTTTTATCTGTCTGGAAATGCTTTGCCTTATCTACCATCCCAGGCAAGAGTAATAAATAGAACAGCGATAAACTCAGTAATTACTGATGCTGTGGGTTCTGGAAGATTTCCAGGCTGAAGTTCACAGGCAGCTTTATCATCTGAAGCCATCGAACCAGGTGCAGTGTCTTTTCAGGATGAATTTTCCGAGGACCTTGCTGTAACTTCCTTCTCTTCAGCGCCCCCTCACAGGACATGGTGTGGCGTGAAGGGTAAGCACAGAGGTTGTGGTAGTCAGAACCCCTCTCCTGCCATGCCCCTCTTCAGTAAGTCTGACTTACCCCTTACCGGTTAACAGCACAGCCCCGTGCAAGCCACGGAACTAGTGGAAGGATCTAAATGTGTGTCTCAGGATTCTGAGCATTGTGGGTTAATAATTTTAGGCAGAAGAAATGCAAATTTTGCTTATATCGGTCTAGTGGCTGAAGCCAGTTTCTTCTAAAGAAAGCCAGTTTGTATTTTCTTTAGAGATATATGAAAGACTAAATACTTACGTCGTAGGGAGATTACGCCTCTGTAAAATAGTATGTGAAAAAGCCTGATACGTTGAAGTTAGCTGTTTGTCTAGGTCTTGTTACTTTATTGCAGCCTGCCTAACCCAAGCAGGAAAAGGCGCTCGCCTGTGGGACAGACTTCTAACAGGCCCTTCCTATTATTCTGGTAGCATGGGGCTGGTCTGAGCTATGCACGAGTTCTCTGAAAAAGGAAGGGGCATGCGTCTCTGACCATGAACTGAGTGCTCATCCTGAAGTCCTGTTCTAGACAGAGAGATATTCACATGTCCATTTTTTTTTAAGACCCACAGCTTTTATAGTCAAGGGCATTTTAGATAATAAAATTGTTCAATCCACTAGCATTGAATCTCTCCTTATGTTTCACAGGAGAATACAATCTGTGTATTGAAGAGATCTCAATCCTTTTTCTCTCCCTAGACCTCTAGGGTTGGAACTTTAAACCCAAGACCCATCTCACAAGAATCAAATACTGTACCATTGAGCTACATCCCCAGTCATGGCCTCATAGAGAGAGGGGGAAGGAAAGGGTTGCCAGGTAACCATGGGGAGGGGTGTACCTGGCTGTTGCCAGGTGACTGTAGTGGTAGAATCCAGCCAAAATACTAGGGGTTTGGGGTATGGCCCTACGTGACTGATGGCCACAGGATTATGGAGTTGAGGGCCTCCTGTCAGGAGCCTAAGTGTTTGGTTGCAGGGGCAAACAGATCTTCCATCACTTGTAGAATTCTCTACTGGGTCGCTGGGTTTATACCTAGCTCAGCCAGAGCACAGACTGCCTTTCATGGTCCAACAGGTCCTGACTGTGTTTGTTTGGTTGGCTGTTCTATCTCTGAGAGCACCAAGGGTCCATCCAGGTTAGTTGACACTGTTGGCTCTTCCTATCTCTTGAGACAACATCTCATATAACTCCAGACTGGCCTCAATATTGTTACTTAGCCGAAGATGACCTGAAAATTTGATCTTCCTACCTCTACCTCTCCAGTGCTGAGAGAATGGGTGGCTGAACTTAGTTTGTTAGGACTGACTCCAGGCTCTGATCTTGACAATTCTGGTACTACCAGGTCCATAGCAAGCCAGACCCATAGCAGCCTAGTTTTGCAGCATGCCAGATCCAGCTTGTGAAGTCAGGGTTCCCTATCGTACCAGGACCACAGCTGCCTCCTCCCTTCTTGGGAAGTCCCTGCTAGCATACTTCAAGGGTCAGGAGCTTTGAATCTGAGCACAGAGGAAGTGTGGTACCAGAAGGCTGCAGAGCATCCTGTGTTAACAGATCCAGTCCCTCCTGGAGATCTGCCTGTAGGGTCGAGGTATCTTAGAGTGTGACCTCTGCATCCGACTGATGACACTGAACACTGAACCCAGGCTTCACCATTTATAAACCTGGACATTTTGTGTTATAAGCTCAATCTCAGCCGCCTGGCCTTTCTGCTGCAGCAGACTCTTGGCGGATCTGCTACAGCAAAGACACCATCTCCTGATCCATCTGAGAGAACCTGCTGCACGCAGAGCACGTGGAGTGCAGAGAGGCCTGAGAGCACAGGTAGGACCACTCTTGCTGCTCAGAGGAACCAATCTGAAACCCTCAGGTGGGAGCCTTCCAGTTTCAGTCTCCAGCTGGGGACCATCCTCAGCCACAGTGTATCATATCTAGGTGGCACAGGGAGATGGCTAACCTCCCAGGACTGTGGAGAGGCCAGAGACCACAGACCTAATCCAGGGCCACAGAGCTACATGCGCAAATACCACCACAAGAGAGCTGGTCTCCCAGGAGTACCTACATACCTATGTACACAGAGAGAACAGGAATCCCAGGAGTACAGATACACAGGCTTGCGGGACAGATAACCCACAGTCAGATACAACAAGACCAACCAACACAGAGATAACCAGATGGCAAAAGGCAAATGCAAGAACTCTACCAACAGAAACCAAGGCAACATGGTATCATCTGAACCCAGTTCTCCCACAAAAGCAAGTCCTGGATACCCCAACATACCAGAAAAGCAAGAGCTGGATTTGAAATCACATCCCATGATGCTGATAGAAGACTTCGAGAAGGACATAAACAACTCCCTTAAAGAAATACAGAACATGGGTCAACAGGTAGACACCCTTAAAGAGGAAACACAAAAATCTCTTAAAGAATTACAGGAATGAACAAACAAACAAACAAACAAACAAACAAGTGAAGGAACTGAACAAAACCATCCAGGATCTAAAAATATAATTAGAAACAATAAAGAAACCACAAAGGGAGACAACTCTGGAGATAGAAAACCTTGGAAAGAAATCAGGAATCATATAGAATCAATGACAGAATAGAAGAGATAGAAGAAAGAATCTCAGGTGCAGAAGATACCATAGAAAGCATTGACTAAAGAGTCAAAGAAAATGCAAGATGCAAAAAGCTTGTAACCCAAAACATTCAGGAACTCCAGGACACAATGAGAAGACCAAACCTAAGGATTATAATAAAAGACAGCCAAGATTTACAACTTAAAGGACCAGTAAATATCTTCAGTAAAATTGTAGAAGAAAACTTCCCTAACGAGAGAGAGAGAGAGAGAGAGAGAGAGAGAGAGAGAGAGACAGAGAGAGAGACATGAACATATAGGAAACCTACAGAACTCCAAACAGACTGGACCCGAACAGAAAGTCCTCCTGTCACATAATAATCAAAACACTAAATGCACTGAATAAAGAAAGGATATTAAAAACAGTAAGGGGAAAAGGTCAAGTAACATATAGACCTATCAGAATGTCACCAGATTTCTCACCAGAAACTATGAAAGCTAGAAGATCATGGGCAGATGTCGTACAGACCCTAAGAGAACATAAATGTCAGCCAAGGCTACTATACCCAGCAAAACTCTCAATTACCATAGAAGGAGAAAACAAGATATTCCATGACAAAACCAAATTTGCACAATATCTTTCCATAAACCCATCTCTACAAAGGATAATGGGCAGAAAACAGCAGCACAAGGAGGGAAATGACACACTTAGAAAAATCAATAAAGTAATCTTTCAACAAACCCAAAAGAAGATAGCCACACAAACAGAATTCCACACTTAACAACGAAAATAACAGGAAGTAACAATCACTTTTCCTTAATATCTCTTAACATCAATGGACTCAATTCCCTAATAAAAAGATGTAGACTAAGAGACTGGATACATAAACAGGCCCCAAAATTTTGCTGCATACAAGAAACCCACCACTGACAAAGGCAGTCACTACCTCAGTGTCAAAGGTTGGAAAACAATTTTCCAAGCAAATGGTCCCAAGAAACAAGCTGAAGTGGCCATTCTTATATCAGATAAAATTGACTTTCAACCAAAAGTTCTCAAAAAAGATAAGGAGGGACACTTTATACTTGTCAAAGGAAAAATCTACCAAGATAAACTCTCAACTCTGAACATCTATGCTCCAAATGCAAGGATACCCACATTCATAAAAGAAACTTTACTAAAGCTCAAAGCACACATTGTACCTTACATAATAATAGTGGGAGACTTCAACACCCCACTCTCAGCAATAGACAAATTGTGGAAATGGAAACTAAACAGAGACACAGTGAACCTAACAGAAGTTATGAACCAAATGGGTCTAACAGATATTTATAAGACATTCTGTCCTTAAGCAAGAGAATATACCTTCTTCTCAGTACCTCATGGTACCTTCTCCAAAACTGACCAAATAATTGGTCACATAACAGGCCTCAGCAGATACAAGAATATTGAGATAATTCCATGCAACCTATCAGATCACCATGGTCTAAGGCTGTTCTTAAGTTCAAACAAAAACAACAGAAAACACACATACACATGGACGTTGAATAATGCTCTACTAAATGATAACTTGGTCAAAGAAGAAATTAAAGATTTTTTAGAATTTAATGAAAATGAGGACACATCATACCAAAACTTATGGGACACAATGAAAGCAGTGTAAGAGGAAAACTCATAGCGTTAAGTGCCTCCAAAAAGAAAATGGAGAGAGCTTATACTATCAGCTTGACAACACACCTGAAAGCTCTAAAACAAAAAGGAGCAAATACACCCAAGAGAAGTAGATGGCAGGAAATAAACTCAGGGCTGAAATCTACCAAATAGAAACAAACAAACAAAAACTATACAAAGGATCAATAAAACCAGGAGCTGGTTCTTTGAGAAAATCAACAAGATAGATAAACCCTTAGCCAGACTAACCAGAGGGCACAGGGGCACTACCCAAATTAATAAAATCAGAAATGAAAAGGGAGACATAAAAACAGAAACTGTGGAAATTCAAAAAAAAATCATCAGATCCTACTACAAGAGCTTATACTCAACAAAATCGGAAAATCTGCATGAAATGGACAATTTTCTAGACACATAACAGGTGTCAATGTTAAAACAGGATCAGATAAACCATTTAAAGAGTCCCGTAAGCCCTGAGGAAAGAGAAGCAGTTGTTAATAGTCTAACCAAAACAAACCCATGACCAGATGAGTTTAGTGTGGAATTCTACCGGATCTTCAGAGAAGACCTAATACTGATACTCTTCAAATTATTCCACAAAGTAGAAACAGAAGGAACACTACCCAAATTCATTCTCTGAAGCCACAATAATGCTTATATCTAAACTCAACAAAGACCTAACAAGGAAAGAGAACCTCAGACCAATTTTCCTTATGAATATTGATACAAAAATACTCAATAAAATTCTTGCCAGCCGAACCCAAGAATACATGAAAAAGATAATTCACCATGATCAAGTAGGCTTCATCAAACTAAATGGAGAGAAACTTGAAGCAATCCCACTAAAATCAGGGGCTAGACAAGGCTGCCCTCTCTCTCCATATTTATTCAGTATAGTACTTGAAGTTCTAGCTAGAGCAATTAGACAACAATAGGAGGTCAAAGGGATATTTGGAAAGGAAGAAATAAAAATATCACTATTTGCAGATGATATGATAGTATACTTAAGTGACTCCAAAAATTCCACCAGAGCATTCCTAAAGCTGATAACTTCAGCAAAGTGACTGGATATAAAATTAACTCAAACAAATAAGTATCCTTCTTATACTCAATTGATAAAGAGGTTAAGATAGAAATTAGGGAAATGACACCCTTCACTATAGTCACAAATCATATTACATACCTTTGTGTGACTCTAACCAAGCAAGTGAAAGATCTGTATGACAAGTATTTCAAGCCTCTGAAGAAAGAAATCATAGAAGATCTCAGAAAATGTAAAGGTCTCCCGTGCTCATGGATTGACAGGATGAATATAGTAAAAATGTCCATTTTGCAGAAAGCAATCTGCAGATTTAATGCAATCCCCATCAGAATTCCAAATCAGTTCTTCATAGAGCTAGAAATAGCAATCTGTAAATTCATTTGGAATAACAAAAAACCCAGGATAGTGAAAACTATTCTTCACAACAAAAGAACTTCTGGGGGAATCACCATTCCTGACCTCAACCTGTATTACAGAGCAATAGTGATAAAAACTGTATGATATTGGTACAGACAGGCAGGAAGATCAATGGAATAGAATTGAAGACCCAGAAATGAACCCACATATCTATGGTCACTTGATATTTGACAAAGGGGCTAAAAACATCCAATGGAAAAAGACAGCATTTTAAACAAATGGTGCTGGATCAACTGGAGGTCAGCATGTAGAAAAATGAAAATAGACCCATTCTTATCTCCTTGTACAAAGCTCAAGTCCAAGTGGATCAAGGACCTCCACATTAAGCCAGATACACTGAAGCTTATAGAGGAGAAAGTGCAGAAGATTCTTGAACACATGGCCAGAGGGGAAAATTTCCTGAACACAATACCAATGGCTTATGCTCTAAGAACAAGAATCAACAAATGGAACCTCATAAAATGACAAAGCTTCTGTAAAGCAAGGGACACTGTCAATACGACAAAATAGCAACCAACAGATTGGGAAAAGATCTTTACCAATCCTAAATTCAGTAGAGGAATAATAGCCAATGTATGCAAAAATCTCAAAGTTAGACTCCAGAGTGTCAAATAACACTATTAAAAATGGGGTATAGAGCTAAACAGAGAATTCTCAACTGAGGAAACTTGAATGGCTGTGAAGCACCTAATGAAATGTTGAGCATCCTTAGCTATAAGGGAAATGCAAATCAAAACAACCCTGAGATTCCACCTCACACCAGTCAGAATGGCTAAGATAAAAAACTCAGGTGACAGCAGTTGCTGGCAAGGATGTGGAGAAAGAGGAACACTCCTTCATTGCTGGTGGGATTGCAATAACCACTCTGGAAATCAGTTTGGCAGTTCCTCAGAAAATTAGACATAGTACTACCTGAGAACCCAGCTATACCACTCCTGTGCATATACCCAGAAGATGCTCCAGCATGTAATAAGGATACATGCTCCACTATGTTCATAGCAGCCTTATTTATAATAGACAGAAGCTGGAAAGAACCCAGATGTCCTTCAACAGAGGAATGGATACAGAATATGTGGTATATTTACACAATGGAATACTACTCAGCAATTAAAAACAATGAATTCATGAAATTCCTAGGCCAATGAATGGAACTAGAAATCCTGAGTATCCTAGTGTCATCCTGAGTGAGGTAACCCAATCACAAAAGAACATGCATGGAATGTACTCACTGATAAGTTGATATTAGCTAGCAATCAACCATTGAACTGAGTGAGGGGTCCCCAATGGAGGAATTGGAGGGAGGACTGGAGGAGCTGAAGGGATTTGCAGCCCCATGGGAAGAACAGTGATGTCAGCCAACCAGACACCCCAGGACTCTCAGGGACTAACCCATCAACTAAGGGGTACACATGGTTCCAGTTACAATTGTGGTGGAGGAATGCTTTGTCAGGCACTGGTGGGAGGAGAGGTCCCTGGTCCTATGAAGGCTTGATAGATGCCCCAGCATGGGGAAATCAATGGGATGGGAGTGGGTTGGGTGGAGGGGCATCTTCTTGGACACAGGGGGTGGGAGGATGGGTTGGGGTGTTTTCTCAGGGTGTGTGTGTGTGTGTGTGTGTGTGTGTGTGACCAGGAAATGGTATAACATTTGAAATGTAAATAAAGAATATATTCAATAAAAATGTTTTTTTTTAAAAAGTTCAATCTCTTCATCTTTATCTTTACATTTTTTAAATTAATTGAGAATTTCATACATTGTATTTTGATCAAATTAACCTACACAACTCCTTCTTTTAGTTTCTCCTGGATTTACTTTCCTCTCTTCCATTCCCAACTTCATGACCTCATATTTTTTTGCTTGTTATGTAAAATTCCACTGATTTCACTTTGCATTGTTCCTATACTCTTGGATGTGGGAGCATCCATTGGAGTGTGGTCAACTTACCAGGAACCATACCCTTAAAGACAATGGATTCTCTATCACCTAGGTACCATTAGCTCCTTAGTTAGGGAGGAAACTTAATGCATGTCTTCCCACTCAATGCTAGAATGTGGACTGCCTTGATCTTGGGCAGGCACGACAGCTGCTGTGAGTTCATGGGCACAGAAGTCCTGTCGTGTCCAGAAGACAATGTTTCATGCTGGTCATCCTAGACCACTGACTCTTTAATATTTCCACCACTGTAGAGGGCTGTGAAGTGCTGTGCCTTAAAGGTGGTGCCTGCTTCCGCCTTCCTTCCCCCCCAGGGGGAGAGTGCCCTTTGAGGCAAACAACTCCTTATTTGGCTTTGTGCGATCAGATGCTGTCCTCCCACTTTGAGGTATCCTATCTGCCTTGCCCACGTGTCATCCAGGGATTGGCCAGCCTTTGGGATATAAGAGAGTGCTGGGGTCAAGGTAGAGAGAGACACCATGGTATAAGGTTCCTGATTAAACTGCTTGAAGAAGATCACTGGTGTTGTGTCCTTCCTTGCGGGTCGAGGTTGGGCGCAACACACCACCTTTTCCATAATGTTCCCTGAGCCTTGCCAAGAAAGTGTGATACAAATGTTCTATTTATGGCTCTGTGCACTTAGACAAGCTGTGAGTGTCTCTGTTAACCACAGTACATAGAACCTTCTCTGGTGGGGTCTGAGAGCCTTATTAACCCATAACTGTAGAGATATGGATTTAGAAGGAAGTTTGATATTATCCATATTTAGCAGATTTATAGCAGTAGGTTCACCCCTGGGGCTTGGAAACTCCCCAACCATGTTTCTGGTCAGATTTATAGTACCAAGGGTATGTTTCCTCCAGTGAGAAGACCTTAAATCCAATCAGGAAGTGGTATAACACTGTGCCACTGTGACACTCATGGGCATATCTTACCAATTTTAGTCATTGCAGTTCATAGAGTTCAAAATTGGGTATGACTGTTGATTTTTTTTTTTTTTTTTACTCCCAGCAGCCTGCATATCAACTCCAGTACTACGAGAGCTACCCAGCAGAGAGGAAGCTTCCTGGTCAGTACTGACTTGATTTCTTCGTGTCCTGTGACCAAGGTCTGTGGAGACTCTCATTAGAGGATCTTAACCATCAAGTTCTAGTGGACAAAAAGGAACTATGACAATAGCCTATGCTGTTTTGTGGGTCTCCAGAACACTTCTAATGACACTGGAATTTCTATTTGACAACCTATAGCTTCTAAGATGAACATAGTCCTCTGTTGGGTGCCTCCAATTAAACTGTTTTATATGAGTGAATGCTAGAAAAATATACAGGGCTTATAAACTAGTAGGTTTCTGTATTACTTTTGAAAACAACCCTGATGTTAGCTCTTCCTCCCCACTACCCTCCTCTCTCTCCCCACTTAACTCTTTCCTCATTATTCTGCTTTGCTGTCATATCACCTGTGTTCATATGCCCTCCCCCCATTAAGATCTTTCTCCCCTGTCCTCACCAATAGTCTGTTTCTAGATTCCTATAGGACATAAGATTCTGTAGGTACTCCAAATTAAACACAAACCTAGTTTTATTCAAAGATCCACATATGTGGCAGAACATGTGAGCTCTATCTTTCTGGCTCTATGTTCCCACATTCTGTATAATCTTTTTCCAGCTTCACACATTTACATGCACACCTCATTATTTTATTTTTCTCTATAACTGAACTTAATATTCAGTTATGAATGTTTTCACTATTCATTTACTGGCTGCTGGAAATCTAGGCTGTTTTCATGTCCTAGCCATTGTGAATAGAGCAGCTATGAACATAAATGAGCACGCTTTTCTGCAGCAGGAAATAGAGTCCTTTGGGTATGTTCCTCTGAATAGCTGTAGTGATTTGACTCGGGATGCTCCCCATAGGCTCATAAAGTTGAATGCTAAATCTCCAGGGAGTGGTACTACTTGAGAAGGACTAAGAGACGTGGCCATGTTGGAGTAGGTATGGCCTTGTTAGAGGAAGTAAGTCACTGTGGTAAGCTTTGAGGTTTCTTTCTTTTTTTTTTAGATTTAAAAAAAAGTTCTATATTCTTTGTTTACATTCCAAATGCTTTCCCCTTTCCTGGTTTCCCCCTCCCCATAAGTACCAAAAGTCCTCTTCCCTCCACCCCTTCCCCAATCACACCTCTCCCATCTCTCTCTCCTGGTACTCGCTTACAATGCTGGATCAAGCCTTTCCAGGACCAGTGCCATCTGCTTCCTTCTTTTGTGTCTTGAGTATTCAGAGCTTCTGGGCTAATTAATATGCACTTATCAGTGACTGCATTCCAGGTGTATTCCCTGCCACCATGTTCCCCACTATGGTGGTAATGGACTAAACCTCTGAAACTATAAGCCAGCCTCCATTTAAAGGCCTTCTTTTATAAGAGTTGCCATGGTCACATTGTCTCTTCAAAGCAATAGAACTAAGTGACTAAGTGATTAAGACAATGGGAACTATTTCTAATTTTCTTAGGAAAAATTACACTGGAATGTACAGTGGGTACACTGATTTGCACTCACACCAACAGTGCATGAGGGTTCCCCATTTCCTAATCCTTTTTAGAATTCCTTGTATTTTTTCCTCCTTAATCTTCTCCATTATAACTGGGATAATTGTAACTTGTTTATTTTGAGCTTTTGGGCTAACATCCCCTTATTAGTGAATGCATACCATGTGTGTTCTTTTGTGATTGGGTTACCTCACTCAGGATGACACTTTCTAGTTCCATCCATTTGCCTAAAAAATTCATGAATTCTTTGTTTTTAATAGCTGAGTAGTATTCCATTGTGTATATATACCACAGTTTCTGCATCCATTCCTTTGTTGAAGGACATCTGGGTTCTTTCCAGACTTTGGCTATTATAAATAAGGCAGCTATGAATATAGGGGAACATGTGTCTTTATTACATGTATGAACATTTTCTGGGCATATGCCCAGGAGTGGTATAGCTGGGTCCTCAGGTAGTACTATGTCTAATTTTCTGAGGAACCGTCAAACTGATTTCCAGAGTGGTTGTACCAGCTTTCAATCCCACCAACAATGGAGAAGTGTTCCTTTCCCCCCACATCCTCTACAGCATCTGCTGTCCCCTGAGTTTTTCATCTTAGCCATTCTGACTGGTGTGAGGTGGAATCTCAGGGTTGTTTTGATTTGCATTTCCCTGATAACTAAGGATGCTGAACATTTTTTGAGGCACTTTAGAGCCATTCGAGTTTTCTCAGTTGAAAATTCCCTGTTTAGCTCTACACCCCATGTTTTAATAGGGTTATTTGACTCTCTGGAGACTCAATTCTTGAGTTCCTTGTATGCATTGGATATTAGCCCTCTATCGGATGTAGGGTTACTGGGATAAGACAAAATCCAAAAGTAGCTTTAATTTGCCTTTCCCTGACACTTGAGGAAAGTGAACACTTTAAAAGTATTTTTTAGCCATTTGCATTTCTCCTGAGAACTCTGTTCAGTAATAGAGGCAATTTTTTTAAATTAAATTGTTTGTTTTTCTTGGTAGTTTTTTAGTTTCTTATATATTTTAGACACTAATCCACTAAACTTCTGTCAGATGTAGACCTATTAAAGGATTTTCTCCATTCTTTGGGCAGTGGTTTGTCTATTTGTCTGTTTGTTTGTTTGTTTGTTTTTTGGTCAATTAATAGGTTCCTTTGCATTGTAGAAGTTTTTTAACTGCAGAAAGTCCCACTTGTTGATTTTGGCATTATGTAATATTATCTACAGTCTTATTTCTAAAGACCCTACCTGAACCTATGCCATGAAGTGTATTTATTACTCTTTCTTTTGGAACTTTCTCTGATTGGTTTGGGATTGACTTGTGTACTGGGTGAAAGAGAAGGATGTCCATAAGCCTCAGCTTCCTCTCTAGAAAAGAGGAACAAGAGATCTCCTTCATAGGAGCCTGCAAGAACTAGCTAAGATTTTCATATACTGTGAGAATTTCATATGGTGTGTTGTTCTGGGTACAAAGAACCTTGAGAAGTAGCCACAAAGCTATCACACTACCCAAACCTCAAACCCTTGCTATACTCTCAAGTTTCCTTCCATAAGATGGAAAATTTCTTGTTTAAAAAAATCTGGGGCTAAGGATATGGTTCAGTTGGAAAAATGTTTGCCTAGAGACCATGAAGCCCTGGGATTTCATCCCCAGCACCACATAAACCAGGTGTCGTCTTTCCAGGTAATTCTAGCACTTGGGTGGTAAGGGCATAACAATCAGAAATTTGAAGTTATCCTAGGCCAAATGTTGAGTTTTGAGGCAAACTTGGGCTATAGATAACCCATGTCTCTGTCACACACACACACACACACACACACACACACACACACACACACACTCACCAAGAAAACAATAACAATAGCAGCAAAGTGTCTTGATTAAACTACTAGAAAGCTTCAACCCTCCTCTCAGCCTTATTTACTATGCTAATTTGATCTTCAATGAACCAGTTTTCAAAAATTCTCTCCGGTTTTCCATCTTTTTTTAATTAAGTCTTTATTTGGAGATAATTGTGTTGGCAAGCAGTAATAAGAGATAACACACAGAGTGTCTGCATTATATGTCTGTACTCTGAATCTGCATATATAGTCTCTCTCTCTCTGTTCAGATAGTATAGTTTCTCTTGTTCTGTCTTTAGCTCACAATTCTTCTGTCTCTGTATTCTTCTCTGAGTCCATCTGCTAAGTTTTATTTAAATAGGTGCAATTTTCAATCCTTAAATTCCCACCTGATTCCCCAGAGCATCTGCTCTCTTTTCCTAGTTGATTCTGTATTTTCATTGTTTTTATTTTTTCATTGAGGAATTAAACCATAAAATCCTCATTGCTTTGTATGGGTGTATATTTTTCTCACAATTTCCACTGAGATTTTCCTCCTTTTTTTGTTGTATCTTTTTATCAGATTTATGTAATTATTTAAAAAAAAGATAAAACCTGGACATATTTGAGAATCTAGGTCTTATGTATACCTTCTGTTTTAGCTGTATGGTGTTGAATGCTCACCACTTGGTTTTCCAGGTAGTGGCAGATACCATTGCTTTGAACTTGTCTGGTGTTTACACTTGAAGGAGTCATCTTTTTGTTATGACTGCGTCAGGTTTGGACTTTGTCTCCCTGTGAGACCTTTGCTGTGTGAGTTTATAGGAGCAGGTGTTGTGCTGTGTTACTGTGCTCATGTGCACGGCAAGCAGCTCGCATGACTACCGGTTGGTTTTGATGTTTGTGTTCATTCACAGCGCTCCTTGGATCCCAATGGCATTGAGGAATAGGAGACTGAGTGGGGACTTGCCAGGGAGCTGGTTTAGTCTTCCCAGTTGTCATTCACCTACACTAGCGGCATGGAGAACCAACCTCACTACTGCTCGGGATGATGACAGTTTGGCTCCTGTCTGGCCTCTTAGACACCATCCAGTGGTTGAGGTCAGGTCCCTTGTTAATATCAGAAAGGATGGAAGCTCAGCTGCCAGCAGACCTTTGCTGATACAGTGGCGCCATGTTTATTTTTCTGTTTTGACTAGATGGTGGACTATCTGAACATTATCTCTTTAGTCAGGTCACCTGTTTCCTTGGCTCTTTTACCAAGGAAAGTGCCTTTGTAATGGTTTTGATAGTTTGTCTACCCTCGCTCTTTCCAGACGATAGTTTCCTCAGCACTGTGTATGGGGTCCCAGAAGCAAAAAGAAAACCCAGGCAACCCACAACTACATTATACCATTATCTCCTTTCTTCTGTATGCTCTTCAGACTCTTCTGATGTTTGTTCAATTGTAATTTCCAGGGTCTTCAGCTTTATTTTAATATGACATAATATCTAAGGTAATTAGCTCAAAAAGAGAAACATTTATTTTTGCTCATTGTATTAGAGGTTACAATCAATAATTTATTGGCCTTGTATTGTTTTGGGTCTAGGACAAGGCAGTTTTCCCTAGTGGGATATGTATGTGGTAGAACTGATCAATTACTTCCTAGACAGGAAGCAAAAGAGAGAGGAAGGAATTAGTGTGTCTAGTCTCCTTTGAGGGCACACCTCCTAGAACTAAAAATCATCCCACTAGGGTTTACCCTTTAAAGGGTCCATTTATTCCACCAGTGCCAAGCTCAGGACTAACCCTTTAACACATGGCCTTTAGTGAAGACATTTAAAGATCAATTTTACTTTTTACTTAGGTGTATGTTTGTGTGTGTTGGCTGTACCCTTCATGGTTTGGTTCTGGAAACCTGACTGGGGTGATGAAGGAATGAAGCAAAGACAGACACACAGACATATGATCAGAAAAGCTGGGAATGCATCAGAGTGCACACAACCCAGAACCTCAGTACTTTTATTATGTACAGCATGGGGGAGGAGTTAGCCAGTCTTGGTAGGAGGTTTCTATAGGGTGTATTCTCATGCTATAAACAGAGAGAAAAGGAAGTCAAAGTTGATGCTTTTTGTGCATTCTGTTAAGATTTGCACACAGACCAGAGAAAGACTTTACCAATTTCTAAGCCTGATCCGGCTTAGTAGACTAGATAAGCTGACCAGCAAATCAAGGAATCTAGTTTCCTCTGCCTCACTGATGATGGGATTACAAGCACATTCCACTATGCCTGGCTTTATTTACTCATTCCTTGGACCATTTATTCTATTGTTTGCTTCTCCTACTGAGTTGCTGTATTCTTTTTAGGAAGCATAAGGAGAACATGCATGAGAGCTTCCCTTCGTGCTCCAAGAGGATAGCAGTGGGTGCTCCCTTCGTGCTCCAAGGGAAAACAGTGGCCACTGCATTTGGTGTCATGGTGGAGAGGAGCCACAGAGTGTAAAATAGACCAGGGATAGAGAGTCAGGGAGGGCTTCCCAATGACCCTAGCACCTGGAACTGAGGAAAGGGTTAGTGTGATAAAGAGGGCATGGGGCAGTGGAGCTGACTGAGCAGACAGGATGGTGGGAGCAGAGGATGGGTATGTGTGGTATGTGCTGGGCAGTGAGATTAGAGAGGCAGATGGGCCACTGAGCCTAGAGTCAAGCCTCAGCACAGTGGGTGATCATAAGAATTTTGTATGTAAGTGTATATGTGTAAGTGTGTGTGTGTGTGTGTGTGTGTGTGTGTGTATTTGTGTGTGTGTGTGAGAGAGAGAGAGAGAGAGAGAGAGAGAAAGAGAGAGAGAGAGAGAGAGAGAGAGAGAGAGAGAGAGAGAGAGATGATGTTATGATATTAGGTGTCCTCTTCACCCACTCTCCACCTTATTTTCTGCAACAGCATCTCTCACTAAACCTGGAGTTGTTCGATTCAGCTACAGGGGCTGACCAGGGAGTCCCAGGGATCTTGTTTCTGTCTCCCCAGAGCATCATTCCTGGCTCTCTGGAAAGGCTCAATGCATCCGTGTAGGGAATACCAGAACAGGGAAGTGGGAAGGGGTGGATGGGGGAACGGGGAGGGAAAAGGGCATGTGGGACCTTTGGGGGGCAGGGAACCAGGAAAAGGGAAATGAAATGTAAATAAAGAATATATCCAATTTAAAAAAAAAGAATTGTTTGTTGTTGTTGTTTGTTGTCATTGTCATCGTTGTCGTTGTTGTCTTCACTGTTGTTTTGTTTTAAACATAGATCTGGAGCATTGAACTCAGGCTTTCATGCCTGCAAGGCAAGTTACTTTCCTGCCTGAGCTATCCCCCAGCCCAGTAATCATGATGGATTTTTATGCAGGGTGTAGCATAATGTCCCAGAGAGAACATTCTGACCTATGGAAGAGGAATGCCTCATTGAGGGAAGAACCTTTGTCTTGGCTGTAGTGACTGTCCATGCTAATCTTGGAGAAAGTCAGTGTGCCCATTATACGGAGACATTAATGACTTTGTATGAACCTAAAAGCCGAATTTTGTTTGTCTATTTCTTCCAAAAATGAGAATGGAAAAAGTAGAAGACAGCCCGAATATTGTGATGGACCTTTCGAGATGCACTGCTTAGATGGACATCCATTTACGGAGGCGTAAGATCCGCGGTGTCTCCTCCTTACAGCCCTCAGCTCGCTGAGAGCTGCTGCGGCTATCAGTCAGATCCCTTTCCATCCATTTGTGTAAATAACAGCAAGGGCCTTTCTTGACGATCATAAAGAATGAAAAAATAGCTGCTTCTCAATGCTTAGGAAAAATGATAGGAACTGGTCCCGAAAAAGGGAGGAAATGAAAGCTGCATCCTATTCATTTCCTGCCTTTGACTCCGAAGCCATTAAAATGTAAATCAAACTTTGAAACACACAGTGAAACAGAAATGAGGAAACACAGGACAAAGAGTGCTTGAGAAAAGAGAAACAACTACAGTTTTAGGAAGGATGAGAGGCAGGGGTGGGGGTATGTCCCCCAGGAAACAGTATTGCTTTCATCCAAAAAAAAAAAAAAAAAAAAAAAAGAAGAAGTAAAATAAAATAAAATATGAATTCTCTGGCTTCCGATGTCCTGGGGCTGAGTTTAATTAAGGCAAGAAATGGCATGGAGAAATGATAAGTACAGCCGAGGCCAGATCTGTGAGATGCTGCCCTGGAGACCAGGGAGGCACTCAGGACTGGCAATCATCATTCCGTGGGATGAGGCACGTCAAGGAGGAAGGATGTCATGCGGATAGTATGATGAAGCACCAGATGGGGGTGATAGCAGCATCCACACACCTTTTACAGGACCAGAGTGACCATGCGGGGAGCATGCCTGAGACCAGGCTTGACAAAGTGGATCTTTGACGTGTTCCTCTTTATCAGCTGGCGGATGGGGGTGGAACAGCTGGCACCAAGGAAATACCCTTAGCGAAGAGCTACTTAAGTTTCCCTGGGGAGGATGAATGAGGAGCACCGAGTGAGGAAGTATTATTCATAGAGGGCCATGTTCTGGATGATCTTGAGGCAAAATACCCGTGGGTAGAAACATAACTAGAGTAGTAAGAATTTTGGGGGCAGGGTGAGGGAGATGGGTCTGTGCTTGCTGTGCAAGTATGAGAACCTATGTCTAGATCTATAGAACATGTGTAAAAAGCTGGGTGGGTGTGGTGGCTGGCTTGGAATTCCTGCATTTTGATAGGTGGAGTCTGGCTCTCAGGAGTAAGCTAGCTAGCTCTGGGTTCAGGAGAGACCCTGCCTCAGTACATAAAGTTGAAACTGAGGAGGGAAGACATCAGAGTTCAACTTCTGTTCTATACACACACACACACACACACACACACACACACACACAAGTGCATCATAGATACATACACATGCATACCTGCACACACATGCAAATGGCCCACATACATGTAAACAAAAAAGCAAAAATAAAAAAATGTCTGGAGCACATGGCAGGCCGTAGAAGGTAAATTTGTTTGTCCTTTTGGGTCTGGAAGACTTTGGGGAAGGTCATAGCTTCTCTATTAGTCAACAATGGGGCCACATCTAGATGAATTACCAAATGAAGTACTTAAACACCACCTGGGACCCAGGCATTGTAATGTATGAAAAATTAAAAATCTGTTGTTGGGCTGGAGAGATGGCTCAGTGATTAAAGTTGCTTGCCACCAAAGCATAAGATCCCAAGTTCAAATCTCCAGCACTCATGTGAAAAGCCAGGCTGTACATGCATCTGAACTTCAGGTCTGTGGGTGGCAATGGACTGGAGGATCTATGCAGATTGATGGTCCTCAGGTCCACAGAGAGGCCCCATCTAAAGAAAGGTGGACAGTGATAGTGCAGGATCCCAGACATTGCTCCTCTTTGGACCTGCATACACATGGATACAAATACCACAGGCACACAACATATCCTACTGCCATGAAGACTCTGCTTGAGATAGTTCGACAGCCCTGCTCTCTCTCTGTCTCTCTGTCTCTCTGTCTCTCTGTCTCTCTCTGTCTCTCTCTGTCTCTCTCTGTCTCTCTCTGTCTCTCTCTCTCTCTCTGCCTTCCCCCCTTATCCCCCAGTGTTTGGTGGGAAGAGAGGACCTCTATCAGATTGTCTTTAGGTATATCTCTAGGGCATTTTCTTAATTTGTGATTGATGTGGGAGGGTCCAGTTTATTCTGAGTGGTGCCATCTCTGGGTAGGTGATCCTGGGTTGTATAAGAAAGCAAGGTGATATAGCTTTAATGAGCTTTTTTCATCTGGGATGAAAGTGCTCCCTCCAAGAGCCCAAGACCTTCTTCAAAAGACTAATTCTAGACCTGAGAAGCTATTTTGTGAGTTGTTGGACAGGCTTTCCAAGAGACTCCCCAAATGAGAGACTATTGATGTTGATCTAGGTTGCCCCTGAGAGATGGAAGGTAAATCCCTATTGTTGAAGATACAAAGCCCATCAGAAACAGCCCAAAGTCTCCTTAGCTGGAACTTAACAGAATCTCCTCCCTCAGGACTATTTTTTCATGGTACAAGAAGGCATCATGCAAACTTCCAAAGGAGGGAGGCAACTAATAGTCTTACTCAGTGATGATATCTATAAAAGACTATGACTTCATCATAGCATGGTAACCCCAAGGGTTGATAGTGACATGCACATCTGGATGGCAATCAACAGGTTTCTAATTGGATTTAAGGTCCACTTAACAAGAGAGATACCATGTCTGTTTCTGGAAACCTAGCTAACTACTCAGTGCTAGTGAAGCCATGGTTTTTGAAGGAGACTCTATAATCTTTAATCTACTAAACCAGCACAAATCAAAATAAAAATCTATAAATATTTGTCCTTATAACCATAGGTCAATGTAGCTTTCATCCCCCATAATGGAAAACATCTTTTGCAACAGGCAGAAACCAATATAGAAAACCACAACCGATCAATAAGCAGAATGGGGGAACCTAGTCCCAATAAATACATGTACAAAACACTCCTTCACCCAAGGAAAATGTTTTTAGAAAAGACGCAGAAAGATTGGAAGAGCCAGAGGATCAGGGAGTTTGCTAAGAGAAACTGAACCTCTGATGTCTCACTAAGGGCCACAGAAGACATTGTCGGGTAAGCATGTCAGAAAAGATGACACAGGGCTGTGTGGCTAGAGCCCTTTAAGGCTGCAGCTTCTGGTTCCTTAAAGTGATATCGTCTATAAGGTCTACGGCCTAACTTGAATAAGGATGATGACTATGGAAAGGCCAAGGTAGATGTGAACAAGACCACAAAGCCTCAACTCTACACGAAGAGCTGTAGGCAACTGAGGAAGGATGGGAGAGGGAGAGGTGGTTTCCTCAGGGAAAAGCACACCAGTGCCAAATGGTCAGTCTCCAAAACATACATACAAGTAACATGGGATATATATATATGTATGTATATATATATACACACACACACACACACACACACACACACACACACACATATATATGAAAGGAAACAAACAAAAAAGCAGGGTGAGCAAGCTACGAGGAACAAGTAAGTAAGAAGACTCCCTCCATAGCTTCTGCGTCAGCCCTGCCTCTAGGCTCCTGCCCTGACTTCCTTCAAAGGACGGACTGCGGTGTGGAAATGTAAGTGAAATAAACCCTCTCATCTCCACGGCTGCTTTTGGTCCTAGTGTTTTATCCCAGCAATAGAAATCAGACTCAGACAAGGGCTATCTAATGATCTAACTTGAGATAGCATAAAAGTGACACATGGCATTGGGTATATCTGAGCCGACCTCTAGGAGAGGGTAGTCAGAATGGTGAGGCACTGATGCAGGCATCCTTGGAGGAGTGACAACTTGAGGCTCAGTTGGGCTAGGTGACCGGAGGGCAGTGCCCAGGCTCCATGGAAGCAGGCACTTAAGACTCTGCTCTAAGTACTTGCTCTCTGCTCTAAGTCTCTGCTCTAAGATGAATGTTAGAGCAAGGTTTCTGTATGTCTGACAACAAGGTGCTGAGACGGTCATCCTTTGCGTGAGAGTAAAACATCACTGTGATAGCATGACAGGGTCCTGATGGACGAGAAAGAGTCTTTAGTCACGTGTGACAGAGGAATACCTTTGTTGTTACTGGTTTCTGAGGGAGGGAGAAAGTTCTATATCATGTGACTGAGTCTGCATGCTAAGAGTCACAGAGGTACCGGGTAGGGGTATCAGGAGTCAAGAAAACACTGGATGACAGCAGGGTCTGGGCTTGCCTGCTGTACTGGGGTTAGGGAAGGACTGCAGGGTCACAGAAGGCATTGTCAGTTAACCATGTCTGAAAAGATGGTACAGGACTTTGTGACCAGAGATCTTAAAGCTGCAGCTTCTAGCTCCTTAAGTGACAACTTCTGTAAAGTCTATAACCTAACAACGAGCCCATTGTCTAGGATCGTGCCTGCCGGATGGTAGATACTCTATTTGTCACGAATGACTGCGGTGTTGAGCGCTAGAATGGATGTTTGTACCTGGTATAAAGGAACTGGATCGGGAGAGGCAACTGTTTGAGGAGAGCAACCCCAAAGGCTTACGAAACCCCTACAGTAAGCATCCTGGCTTCTTCAAGGTTTTGTAAGCAGAAAATCTTGCATTTTGATGATAGAAGGAACTCAGGGTGGAATACAGCAAGGCAGGGGGCGTGAAGGATGTCCTGAAGGCCCAGGGTTATTGAACTAGAACGAGGAACAAACAGCAGTCAGTGTTGTTCCATCTGTGCTGGATTGAATAGCCTTAGCCATCACTGACTCGTGCGTTTGAATGCTTGTCCCATATGTAGTGGCATTATTAGTAGGCACAGCCTTGTTAGAGTGGGTGTGGCCTTGTTGGAGGAAGTGCGTCACTGTGGGGGCGGGCTTTGAGGTCTCCTATGCTCAAGTGCTATCCAGTGTGGAACCAAGTCCCCTTCTGGTGCCTGCAGATCAAGAGAGCTGCAGAACTCTCGGCTCCTTCATTCCAGCGCCATGTCTGTCTGGATCCGATGCTTCCCACCATGATGATAATGGACTAAACTTCTGAAGCTGTAAGCCAGCCTCAATGAAATGGTTTCCGTTATAAGGATTGCTGTGGTCATGGCGTCTCTTGCCAGCAGTGAAACTCTCAGCTGAGACACCATCTTAGGTTGTCCTTCCTTCCCTCTGGTTGCCCTTTACCTACCTGGGATGGTTAATATTGTCAATTTGACAGGATGAAGAATTACCTGGAAGATGAACCTGTGGGTGTGTCTGTGACTGAGTTTCTAGAGTACATTAATTGGAAGGGAGAAGATCCATGCATCCTGAAGGTGGGCGGCTCCGTCTCATGGGCTGGGGTCCTAGACTAAATAAAAAAGAATAAGGTGTTATCGACCCATCTTCCTGATTGTTGATGCCTTGTGAGCAGCTGCAAACATAATGCAACAACATGCACACACACACACACACACACACACACACACACACACAGGTCTCTAAGTTCAAATGCTGCTAAAATTCTCAGAGAGCCTCCCTCCGGGTTTCCATGGAAACAGCATAGGCCAGCTCTGAAACAAATGGCAGGAAACTGAAGAAAAGGGCAGACCGTCTCATTAAATATCTTTTTTATAATATGGTCATTCTAGTACATCTGTGAGGACAAGCAGGCTAAAGACTGATCAAAATACTCAGAAATACTTTAAATTTTTAGTAAAAGGAGGCAGGTGGTCATTCAGGTTTTGTTTTATATGGCTTTCACATGCAGCGGAGGTTACTTCGAAGATTTTCCCCTTTGATTTCTTACTTCGCTCTGGTCTGTGTACCAACCAGTTCTTGTTAAATATTTATGGACAAGATTAAAGACTTTATAAAACTTAGCAGCTGGCAGCTGTCCTCGCCTAAAGGATAAAGCAGAGAGTTTTCATTTTAATTGGATAACCGTGTGACCGAAATATCTAACCCCAAGGGGAAACACAAGAATTAAAATATGTAAAGCAATTTTAAAAGAGAAAGTGGCCTTTGATGTCTTGTTGACTCGATTTCCTTTGGTGGTTTCGTGTGAAGGTGAGATGATGGCGCTGTGTTTTACAGCTTCTATCCCCTGACTGTCTGCCTCCTCATAGGATGCACGTGGAGGGCGCACCGCGCAGGCGCCTGCCGTGATGCGCTGTGCATCCCATTTCACTTCTAGGAAGCTTCGTCACAGCAAACTCATGATGAGGAAAACGAAAATGTGTAGAAAGTAAGGATGTGACTAAGTCTTGGCAGCGACACTGAATAAAACAAAAATGTTGGAAAAAAGAAGACCTTTCATTCCCCCTCCTCTTTCCCCCTACCTACCTACTTTCTTCCTTCGTTTTTGACTTCCTCCATCCCTGCCTGCCTCCCTCCCTCCTTTCCGTTCTGTGGTGATTTGAATGAGTGTGGCCCCTGTAGCCTCATATAGTTGAAACCGTGTTCCAAAGTTGATGAGTTTTTGTTGTTGTTGTTGTTGTTGTTTTGTTTGTTTTCTGGGAAGAAGTAGGAGGTGTGGCCTTATTGGAGGAGGTGTGTCACTGGGGTTGAGCTTAGAGGTTTAAAAAGCCCATGCTATTTCCAGCTACTGCGGCTCGCTCTCTGTCTGTGGTTGTTGTCTTAACATGCTAGCTGTCAGCTCCTGCTCTGGCGCCATGCCTGACTGCCAGCCTGCTGCCAGGCTTCCCCTCATGATGGTCAGGGACCCATCCTCTGGAACTGTAAGCAAGCACCCCAATTAAATTTTTTTATAAGTTCCTTTGTCATAGCAGTAGAAAGCAACTTGCTGAGGTTTGGTCTTTTGTTATGTATTGCAATGCTAAATACTGGCCCCTAACACTACTTGCTTATCCCCAGGGATGAAAGAATCTGCAAAGACTCCAAGCAACATAGACCCAAGTGACACTATGTAACCTTGTCCCTCAACTTATCCATGATTGCTGAATTCAAATGCCTACAGCCTATAGCCAGGCAGAATTTTTTGGTTTCTGGGCTTGGGGTTAAAAGCAGGGACCACAAGGGAGGAGAGAGGGGGAGGGGGAAAGATGGGGAGAGGGAGAGAGAGTGGAGGAGATGCCAAGGGGTAGATGAAAACATGGCCATGATAGCTGACCAATTGGGGTTAGGAGCAGCCCAGTAGGAACATAGCAAGTTATAATTTGGGGTTATTCATAGGGAAATAAATTCCAATAGCACAGAGGATAGATAACTGCCCAGCTCTAATGTGTAAGGCTTATTATAAATATAAAAATTATTTGTTTTTATCTGGGAACTGAATGATCAAAGGTGGGGTAGAAACCCCTGACTGAAATTAAATAATTACTTTAACAGTAACTGTCTTAGTTAGGGTTTTACTGCTGTGAACAGACACCATGACCAATGCAAGTTTTATAAAAGACAACATTTAATTGGGGTTGGCTTACAGGCTCAGAGGTTCAGTCCATTGTCATCAAGGCAGAAACATGGTAGCATCCAGGCAGGCATGGTACAGGAGGAGCTGAGAGTTCTACATCTTCATCTCAAGGCTGCTAGTGGAAGACTGACTTCCAGGCAACTAGGGTGAAGGTCTTAAGCCCACACCCACAGTGACACACCTACTCCAACAAGGCCACACCTCCTAAAAGTGCCTCTCCCTGGGAAAAGCATATACAAACCATAACAGTAACTAAGACGCCTTCTTCCCCTTGCTCCCTCTTTTTCCCATTCCTTCCCTTCACAGTTTTCCTCTTTTCTTCTTTCTTTCCCCATCCCCCTCTCTTTCTTCCTTTCCATTCTCTGAGTCAGCAATAGTCACATTCTTTGCTTCTGACCCGAGAATTCCCATTGATTCTAAATAAGTGAACTTTCCCTTTTGTAGATGAATTCCCCATGGGGGCTAGACAAGATAACTCCTGAGAGTCTGTTAAAACCTATGACCAGGTCAGGGCTGGCAAGCAAAACACCACATGCAATAAACACTGGTCTGTGCAGCCATGAGAGCCCAAATTGCTTTTTTGCAAGTGTTTAAAGGTGTGCTAGGGGACTCTGAAGACAGTATTTTCTGACATGTGCACTGTACACGATTCAGAGGTCAGTGTGTTTACCGTCGCGTGGCAGCACAGGATGCCCCTTTGGTTAGATCTTGTTTTAATGGTTTTCACACCATGGTAACAGTGTAGAGTTATCTGTGACAGAGACTGTGCCCATAAATACTGTGATAGTTACTATATGGCACTTCATTGAAGATTGCCAATCTCTATCTAAACAATCAAAATTGACTGAAAAGAGCCCATCAACTTATTTATTTATTTATTTTTTTTTGGTTCACTGGAATGGCTTACTTCCTAGTAACACATTGTATTTGGACAAAGTGCTTATTAAATCTTGAACTTTTATTATTTATTTATTGATTGATGTTTGTATGTATCTGTGTATATACATTTGTGTGTGTGTGTGTGTGTGTGTGTGCGCGCGCACGCGCATATTTGTGTACTTGTTTGTGAGGGCCAGAGGTCAATCTTGGGTGTCATTTCTTAGCTGTCATCCCCTTCGTTTTTGAGACAGGGTCTCTCACTGGATCAAAACTTAATTGATTTGGTTAGATTGTCAGACTCAGGAATCTGCTTTCCCAGAGCTGGGATCACAGATGTGTGTCATCACATGGGTTCTGGGGATAAAACTCAGATCGTTGTGCTTTTAAAGCAAGAACTTTTCAACTGAGCCACCTCCCCGTCCCAACTTTAGCATTATTATTTAAGAAGAAAAATGTAATATTTTTTTTCTGAACACACAAGACAGCTGCTCGGCCACTTTCTCTGGGTAATTTTTCTTCTCTTAGCTTCACACGTGTGGTTCTCTACCATTCTGGAGGAATGGGATAGGTGTAGTATAATGTGGAGACCAAAGAGTTGAGGTTTATTTCCTCTTGTTGAGCTGGGCTATGACTTGGATGTGTCACTACAGCTCATGTTTTGAAAACGCAATTAGTTTCTTAGAGCAAAGATGCTGAAGAATGGGATGCCCGCATAACAGTTTACCCCTGCAAAGACCTCAGTGGCTCGGCTCTCTCATCACCGGACTGAGGCTATCACTGTAGGTATGGGTTCCGTTTCCACTCTCTCTTCCATACACTCTCTTGCCTCTACTCTTCCATTACAGGGCGATGATCAAGGAGACCGTCACCAAAGCCAGGCAGACCCTTGACTTCGGACCTTTCCATTAGCCAAAGCTATAATAGACTCTTTTTTTTTTTTCTAAATTACCCTATCTCAGGCATTGTTTAAATAGCACAAAACAGACAGACACGTTGAGGTGAACCCTCAAATGTTTATAGATCTCCAAACCAGGTACTGGGGAAAACTCCTGACTGTCTTGAAATGCAAACAAAATTAATTATTGGCAAAACAGTGGAAGAACTAAGAATTATTGATCCCTGCTCTAGTTGGTTCCATGAAAATTTATTTATTGCTTTTGAAAACCAGATATGTGGACAGCAATAGCAAAAGACACCTGGCAGGTATAGAGAAGGGTGGTTTTGAGCTTACTTTTGTCAGAATTCAAAGCTCACATATATGTATGGATACATATTCGTGCAGGTGCATGTATAATGTATGCACATGCATGAAGGAAAGGAACCAGAGGTAAATCCTGGGTATTGTTCCTCAAGAACCAGCCTCCTTGATTTTTAACATAGGATTTCTCACTGGCACCTTGGATTCTCTAAGCAGGGTAGGCTGGCTATCCAGTGAGCTCCAGGGATCCATGTGGCTGGGCCTACATAGATCTGGGATTAGAAGCATGCATCATCATGTCTAGATTTTTGCATGGGCTCTTATTCAAGTTCTTATGCTTGCCCCTTAAACATTTCACTGGCTGACCCACTGTCCCTGCCAAAGATCACATTTTAACAAAGACAATTTAATAGTTACAAGGAAAACTCTCTCCCAAGTAAGGAAGTCATCCCGCCGAGTTTTTTTTTAAATATTTATTTATTTATTTATTTATTTATTTATTTAGCAAGGTCCAGAAAGGCCTGCCAGCCTGCTTGGCTATATCACCCAGAGCACAGCCTGGCAAATATTTGCTCCATTTCTTCCAAGCTCTGTTTTCAGCACTGGGTGTCTCCTTTATGAGATTCTGTTTCTTTTTTAACCTGCTGTTTCTTCTCCCCAAGCACACCCTCTCATGTCACTGTGTTGTCAATGTCCCAGATATCTGCAAGGCTCTTGGGATGCAGAGGAGTCTGGAGTCCTTGACATCTTTCTTGGCCATCCAAACTGAGGGTTCCTTCCCCTCTATCATATCTGCTTCCACGCCCTAGCTAGTGTTCCCTCAGTATCTGCATCAGTTTCTATTCTGCTGTGGACTCTTGTGGATTGTGCTCTTCTTCGCTTCTTCTTCCTTCCCTTCGCTCTCCCTCTCTCTCCTTTCTCTCTGTATTCATGAGTATGTGCATGTCTGTCTGTGCATGTGTGTGGAGTCCAGAGGACATCCTCAAATGTCACTGTTTCAGTGACTGTCCACCTTCATTTTTGTGATAGTATCTCTCAGAGGCCTGGCACTTACTGAGTGGACTAGTTTGCCTAGCTAGGAGCACAGGGATCCACATGTCTGTCTTCTAGATCTGGGATTGAAAATGCATGCTACCACACCTGGATTTTTTTTTTTTACATCAATTCTAGAATTGAATTCAGTTCCTCATGCTTGCAAGTGGTTTCCTGTCTAAACCATCTTTACAGACATGCTTCATACTTCCTGAAATAAAACGTGGGGCCTCAGACCTTTATAACCTTAAGTACAGTCCTTAAGAGTGGTTCGCTGTGAATGCAAGGGGCTTTAGTTGAAAAAGAAGTATCTGGAAGATAATTTTGTTCTAGCAATTATCTCATCACCTACTGTGACAGTTAATCTTACTTGTTAACTTGACTGGATCTAGAACTACTTTGGGGGCAGATCAGTGAGTGAATAATAAGAGAGGAAAAGACCCTTTCTTAGGGTGTGTGCCACATCCCTGTGTATGGTCCACTACATCAGGAGATCTCAGGGGAAAGCAATGCTCTTTTGCCTTCCTACCTTCCCATTTTGCTTGCAAGTACATTGATCGTGTCATTTCAGCTGCCTCAACTGCCATCCATCCTTGATATTAAAGCTCAGCTTCTTGGACATAAATAACTCCCTTAAAGAAATACAGGAGAACACAGGTAAGCAAGTAGAAGCCTTTAAAGAGGATACACAAAATTTCCTTAAAGCATTACAGGAAAACACAACCAAACAGGTGAAGGAATTGAATAGAACCATCCAGGATCTAAAAATGGAAATAGAAACAATAAAGAAGTCACAATGGGAGACAACCCTGGAGATAGAAAACCTAGGAAAAAAAGATCAGGAGTCATAGATTTAAGCATCACCAACAGAATACAAGATATACAAGAGAGAAACTCAGGTGCAGAAGATACCATAGAAAACATTGATACAGCAGTCAAAGAAAATGAAAAAATGAAAAAAGCTCCTAACCCAAAACATCCAGGAAATCCAGGACACAATGATAAGATTAAATATAAGGAAGATAGGTGTAGAAGAGAGCAAAGATTCTCAGCTTAAAGGGCTAGTAAATATCTTCAGCAAAATTATAGAAAACTTCCCTAACCTAAAGAGAGAGATGTGCATAAACATACAAGAAGCCTACAGAACTCCAAAGAGATTGGACCAGAAAGAAAATTCCTCCTATCACATAACAGTTAAAACACCAAATGTACTAAACAAAGAAAGAATATTAAAAGCAGTAAGGGAAAAAGGACAAGTAACATGTGAAGGCAGGCCTTTCAGAATTATACCAGACTTCTCACCAGAGACTATAAAAGCCAAAATATCCTGGGCAGATGTCATTCAGACCCTAAGAGAACACAAATACCAGCCCAGGCTACTATACCTAACAAAACTCTCAATTAACATAGATGGAGAAACCAAGAAATTCTATGACAAAACCAAATTTACGCAGTATCTTTCCACAAATCCAGCCCTACAAATGATAATAGATGGAAACTCTAACACATAGAGTGAAACTATACCCTAGAAAAAGCAAGAAAGTAATCTTCTTTCAACAAACCCAAAAGAAGATAGCCACACAAACATAATTCTACCTCTAACAACAAAAATGACAGGAGGCAACAATCACTATACCTTAATATCTCTTAACATCAATGGACTCAATTACCCAATAAAAAGACATACACTAACAGACTGGATACATAAACAGGACCCAGCATTTTGCTCCATCTAGGAAACACACCTCAATGACAAAGACAGACACCACCCCAGTGTAAAAGGCTGGAAAACAATTTTCCAAGCCAATGGCCCCAAGAAAAAAGCTGGAATAGCTATTCTAATATAGAACAAAATTGACATTCAGCCAAAAGTTATCAAAAAGATAAGGAAGGATACTTCATACTCATCAAAGGAAAAATCTACCAAGATGAACTCTCAATTGTGAAATCCTATGCTGCAAATGCAGGGCACCCATGTTCATAAAAGAAACTTTACTAAAGCTCAAAGCACACATTGCACCTCATACGATAATAGTGGGAGATTCAGTACCCCTCTCTCATCAATGGACTGATCATGGAAACAGAAACTAAACAGAGACATAGTGAAACTAATAAAATTATGAACCAAATGGATTTAAGCACACATGCACACACACACACACACACACACACACACACACACACACACCACTTCATTCTAAAACAAAAGAATATAACTCCTTCTCAGCACCTCATGGTCCCTTTTCCAAAAGTGACCATATAATCAGTTGCAAAACAGGCCTCAACAGATACAAGAAGATTGAAACGATCCCATAATCCTACATGATCACCACAGATTAAGGCTGGTCTTCAAGAACAACAAAAACAATGGAAAGCCCACTTACACATGGAAGCTGAACAATACTCTACCCAATGATATCTTGGTCAAGAAAGAAATAAGAAAGAAATTAAAGACATTTTAGAATTCAATGAAAATAAAGGCACAACATACCCAAACTTATGGGACACAATGAAAGCAGTGTTAACAGGAAAACTCATAGCTGTGAGTGCCTCCTAAAAGAAGCTGGAGAGAGTATACACTAGCAGCTTAACAGCACACTTGAAAACTTTAGAAAGAAAAAAGAAGCTAATACACCCGAGAAGAGTAGACAGTAGGAAATCATCAAACTCAGGGCTGAAATCAACCCAGTAGAAACAAAAAGAACTATGCAAAGAATCAACAAAAACAGGAGCTGGTTCTTTGAGAAAATCAACAAAATAGATAAACCTTTAGTCAGACTGACCAGAGGGCACCCAGACAGTATCCAAATTAACAAAATCATAAATGAAAAGGGAGACATAAAAATAGAAATTGAGGAAATCAAGAAAATAATCAGATCCTACTACAAAAGCCTATATTCAACAAAACTGGAAAATCTGAACGAAGTGGACAATTTTATAGACAGATACCAGGTATCAAAGTTAAATCAGGATCATATAATCCATTTAATAGTCTCATAACCCCTAAAGATATAGAATCAGTCATTAATAATCTCCAACCAAAAAAAAAAGCCCAGGATCAGATGGCTTTAGTACAGAATTCTATTAGTCCTTCAAATAAGACCTAATACTAATTCTCTTCAAACTATTCCACAAAATAGAAACAGAAGGGACACTACCCAATTTGTTCTATGAAGCCACAATTGTAATTATACCTAAGCTACACAAAGACCCAACAAAGAAAGAGAACTTCAGAATATTTCACTTATGAATATCAATGCAAAAATACTCAATAAAATTATTGCAAACTGAATCCAAGAACACATTAAAATGATCGTCCATCATGATCAAGTAGCCTTCATCCCAGGGATGCAGAGATGGTTCAATATACAGAAATCCATCAATGTAATCCACTACATAAACAAACTCAAAAGAAAAAAAACCACACTTGATCATTTCATTAGATGCTGAGAAAGCAGTTAACAAAATCCAGCACCCCTTCATGATAAAAGTCTTCGAAAAATCAGGAATTCAAGACCCATAGTTAAGCATAGTAAAAGCAATACCCAGCAAATCAGTAGCCAACATCATACTAAATGGAGAGAAACTTGAAGCAATCCTACAAAATCAGGGACTAGACAAGGCTGTCTACTTTCTCCATATCAATGTAGTATTCAAAGACCTAGCCAGAGCAATTAGACAGCAAAAGGAGGTCAAAGGGATACAAATTGGAAAGGAAGAAGTCAAAATATCACTATTTGAATACTATATGATAGTATATTTAAGTCACCCCAAAAATTCCACTGGAGAACTCCTAAACCTGATAAACATCTTCAGCAAAGTGGCTGGATATAAAATTAACTCAAACAAATCAGTGCTTTCCTCTACTCAAAGGATAAACAGGCTGAGAAAGAAATTAGGGAAACATCACCCTCCACAATAGTTACGAATAATATTAAAAACCTTTGTGTGACTCTAACCAAGCAAGTGAAAGATCTCTGTGACAAGAACTTCAAGTCTCTGAAGAAAGAAATAGAAGACTTCAGAAGATGGAAAGATCTCCCAAGCTCATGGATTGGCAGAATTAATATAGTAAAAATGGCCATCTTCCTGAAATCTACAGATTCATAGCAATCCCCATTAAAATTCCAACTCAATCCTTCATAGAGTTAGAGAAATTTGCAAATTCATTTGAAATAACAAAAACCACAGGATAATGAAAACTATTCTCAACCAAAGAACTTTTTGGGGAATCACCATCCCTGATCCCAAGTGGTATTACAGAGCAATAGTGATAAAAACTGTATGGTACTGGTACAGAGATAGGCAGGTAAATCAATGGATCACAATGGAAGATTTGAGGATGTGGAGAAAGAGGAACACTCCTACACTTTGGTGGGATTGTAAACTGGTACAACCACTTTGGAAATTATTCTGGCGGTTCTCAGAAAATTGGACATAGTACTAACTGAGGACCCAGCTATACTACTCCTGGTCATATACCCAAAAGATGCTCCAACATATAACAAGGACACATGCTCCACTATGTTCATAGCTGCCTCATTTATAATAGCCAGAGGCTGGAAAGAACCCAGATGTCCTTCAACAGAGGAATGGATACAGAAAATGTTGTACATTGGAGTACTATTCAGCTACTAAAAACAATGAATTCATGAAATTCGTAGGCAAATGGATGGAACTAGAAAATATCATCCTAAGTGATATAACTCAATCACAAAAGAACACACATGGTATGTATTCACTTATAAGTGGAGAGTAGCCCAGAAGCTTTATTCATAGACCATGTGAAGCTCAAGAAGAAGGAAGATCAAAGTATGGATGCTTCATAGAAGGGGGAACAAAGTACAGTAGGAAATACAGAGACAAAGTGTGGAGCAAAGACTGAAGGAAAGGCCATCCAGGGACTACTCCACTTGAGGCTCCATCCCATATACATACACCAAACTCAGACACTATTGTGGATGCAAAGAAGTTCTTGCTGACAGGGACCTGCTATAGCTCTCTCCTGAGAAGCTCTTTCAGAGCCTGTCAAATACAGAGGGGGATGCTTGCAGCCAACCATTGGACTGAGCATGGAGTGTCCAATGGAGGAGTTAGAAAGGACTGGAGGAACTGAAGTGGTTTGCAACCCATAGTACAAACAACAATATCAACCAAACAGACTACCCCAGACCTCCTAGGAACTAAACCACCAACCAAAGAGCACATGCAGAGGGTCCCATAGTTCCAGCTGCATATGTAGCAGAGGATAGACTTGTCAGACATCAATAGAAGAGGGCCTTGTTTTCTGTGAAGGCTCCATGCCCCAGTGTGGGGTAATGCCAGGGTGGGGAGGCAGGAACGGTTGGGTTGGTAGGTGAGCACCCTCATAGAAGCAGGGGGAGGGATGATGGGATAAAGGGGATCATATTGAAAATGTAAATAAATAAAACATCAAATAAAAAAATTGGAAAAGAAAAGAACTCAGCTTCTTAGACCTTCCAGCAGGAACCACAGATGAGTGGTTTTCCAGGAAAGTGGTTTTCCCGGAACCCTTTGGGCCTTCAGTATCTGATTGACATCCCCAGACATATCCATTCCTTTGAGCTGAGCATCTATTGGGCTCTCAGTCTCTCCTGTTTGCAGGCAGCCATTGTTGAACTACGGAGCCTTTACTATGAAGACAATATAATAGTCCCCTTGTAATATGTAATTACACATGAAATATTTAATATGTAATATTAATAGAATATAATTAATAACTGCATTATATTTTACATATATATATATATATATATATACACGTATATATATATCAGATCTGTGCCTCTAGAGAAAAATGACTAATAGGGATATTTTCTGAGTGCCAACTATGGTACAGCCTGCAAAACTGAGTGAACACACAGGCACTTAATGTTTACATTAGCAGAAAATGGCAAATTTGAGCTAACATATGTTAGCCACAGACAATAATTTTAAAGGGGTGTTTTAGTTTACTGGGAGGATGATTTCTCTGTGTTCTGTGGGTGTATCTTCTTATTACACTGTAGCCCTCAAAGCTCACAGCCTTCTTTCAGGACGTACTAGACCACTGATTCTCAACCTTCCTCTCCAGCTCCTTATGTTGTGGTGACCCCTAGCCATAAAGTTATTTCATTGGTACTTCATAACTGTAATTTTGGTACTGGTATAAATTGTAATGTAAATATCTGATATATAGGATATCTGATATAAGATGCTCATAAGGGTTGTGACCCACAGGTTGAGAACCACTATATTAGACCATTATTGCTGTCCTTGCATTGTCCAGGTGAGATAACTTTGAGATTCCGTTGTGACTGTACTACTGATTATACTACTGATTATGTAGTCCAGTCTCCCAAACTGCCCTTCCTGATTTCTAGGAAGGCTGAGGACCTGGGCTTCTGCAGTGAAGTACATGCTCTTGATAGATCTGTGTTTCAACTTCCAGTTCTTTCCTGTATAAGATAAGCAACTTTGTATGTGGACCTATGTGTCTTGGAGTCCACTTTCTTCATTTGGAAAACAAGAGTAAGTTACCTGGATGTCTTGAGTATTAAGTGGTGCTCTTGTGTCATTCCAATTGCGGCAAAAAAAGCAACACAGGAGAAGAAAGTATTTATTTGGCTTATATTTCTATCATTTTGGAGAAGTCAAAACAGGAACTCAAGGACCTTGAAATCGTCAAATACCCTGTCAAGAGCAAAGGGATTAAGCATTTTTTTTTTGCTTGATTGCTGTTTGCTCATTCTCAGCTAGCTTTCTTCACTCTTGAACATTCCAAGGCCCAGACCATAAAACACTAGTGGGTCTTCCCAAGTCATTCAATAATTAATGACAATTCCCCATCAACAAGCTTACAGGCTGACCTGCTCTAGACAGTGCCTCAATAGTGATTCTCTTCCCAGGTGATTTTAGGTTGTGGCAAACTGACAGTTAAAACCAGTATACAGTTTTTTTTTTTTGTTTTTTGTTTTTTTGTTTTTTGTTTTTTTTTGGTTTTTCGAGACAGGGTTTCTCTGTATAGCCCTGGCTGTCCTGGAACTCACTCTGTAGACCAGGCTGGCCTCGAACTCAGAAATCCGCCTGCCTCTTCCTCCCAAGTGCTGGGATTACAGGCGTGCGCCACCACGCCCGGCTCCAGTATACAGTTTTTTTTTTGATTTTTTTTTATTGTATATATTCTATATTTACAATTCATTTCCCTTTTTCTGGTTCCCCATATTCATGGAAAAACACATACACATGCATACTCAAGTATACACATTTGCACATACATTAACTGTGACAGTAATCATTATGAAATCTAGAAAACAAGAAAGCTATCCAAAATTGTTGTTGTTGTTACTATTTTGTGTGTTTGTCTAACTACATAGCCCAGGCTAAAATCTTTGCACAACAGCAAGTTTTTAATTAATTAAATTTACTTTTCGACATTTCCCCATATGTATAAAATTTATTTGAATTGTTTTCACTTCTTTCCTGTCAACTCCTCCTTCCACAAACTACCAGTTACTGACACAGCAGTGCTGGGTGGATAAAGCTTATGGTAATGAACCTATAGAGAAGCAGCCTCCGATGCTTGCACCACGTACAATGTAGGTCAAGGTTGGACCAAGATAGGGCTGTTCTTTTCATCTGAGCTGGAGGGGAAGACTAATGATACAAACTGTGTTGAGTGTTAGCCAGGTGACCGACACTGTTCCAAGCACTTTAGAGGAATCCAATTATCCCATTGGATTCTTGCAACCTTGTCTATTTTTCAGATATGTAAATAGGTATAGAAAAGTTGCATGACCTGTCAAGATAACAAAACTATCAGAGAAAAAAGGCAAACCTGAAAGCCCTTGACACCAAAACCTACTGAGACCAACTTAGATACTTGGTGATTTTTGTTCCCAAGCATTCTTTCCGAAATCTCTAGAAAAAAAAAGAGAAGCACAGATTTTAATGATATATTTTGACTTAGGCATGATGCTTTAGATGCTCAGCTTTCTTTTCTTTGTTTGAATGTGTTGTACAAATACATTCTTGGGGGTATGTATACATACATACCCCCAAGCGTGTGTAGAGGCTGCATGCTACAAGGTGGTGTCTTCTTTGATCACTCTCTCATGTTACTTTGTGAGACATTGTTTTTATCACTGAAACTAAAGCTCATTGATTGGCTAGCCAATGAGAGCCCCAGATGTTCCTGTCTGGACTTCTCCAGCACTGAAATTACAGATATACATTGCCATATATAGCTTCATGTGTGTGCCGATGATCTGAAGTCAGGGCCTCATGCATGTTTGGCAGGTACTGTATCAACTGAGCCATGTTCCCAGCCTCAGCTTAATTTTCTTAGGGAGACCTAATCCAATTTGAGAGAAGATCATGCATAAAACCATGTAAACACTAATTCAATAGTAATTGTACCTCAGTAACAAAACCCTGTCTCACTTTGTATTGTATGAATCTTTATTTCCTACTGGAAAGTGAAGGAGCAGGTGGGAGGTTCAAAGTGAGGAGGCGGATAGATGGGCTCTGAAAAGAAGTGGATTTTCTCTGATGTCTAATCCACTAAGTATTTCAAACAAAGTTGGCTTATGTTTGTAATTCAGTTTTTAGGTATTTGCCTTGAGAAATGCTGTTGGTGAAGCTGTGAACAGGAGGAGGGAGGGGCGCATTGCAAACTGTTACTGACTGTGAGGCATCTGCGTGGTGCTTCTGCTTGTCAGGGACAGATGATCAAGGTGTAGCGCTTGGACTGCTCAGTTCAGCTACGGCAGCCATGGAGGTAACGGCAAACATGGAAGCTGAAGACATTAAGGACGTCAGTGTGGCATGATGTTTGATTTCATGTCGTAACGAGGACTCTGTGTTTGCCAACAGGATCAGGAGCTCTCTTCCAGTGAGTTTATAGCATGCTGACCTTCAGATTTACTCTAGTAATATAAAATCTCAGGAAAGGAGTAAACTCATTCCACTCTGTCAATATGCACACATTTTGTTTATCTATCCATCTGCTGATAGACATTTGGAATGACTGCACTCTTTTGCCATTATGAGGGATGCTATGTAAATGTTTGTGTACAAGCCTTTGTGTCTTATGTGAAATTATTCCCGGGGAGACATGAACAAGCATTTACATTTACTTATCCCAAACAGGGCATTTGACAACAGACCACAGAAATGGTTGCACCAAAGTCCAACTTGGTGAACCAATGAGAATTTCGCTGATACTTACAGGAGAATAGGTGAAGGGCTAGCCATGGGAGAATAGGTGACTCACAGGTTGATATAAGTCATCTCTCTTGATCTCTCTTCATCTTGCCTTTGAGACAAGGTTTTTCACTGAGCGTGGAGTGTGTCAGTTATACTTGATGGCTAGCAAGCTCCCGAGATCTTCTACTGCCTGATCCTCAGTGCTGGGATTACAGGCACGGGCCATACATTCTGGGGCTTGGACCCAGATCCTTATGTTTGAATGGTGAGAATCTTCCCAACTGCACTGTATTCTAGTCCCTCGGCTTCATGCTTCCAATTGGGAATAATTCCAGCATAAACTGAAGCTGCCACCAATTGCTCTACATTCCTGTTCCCCTCCTTGTACTGAGAATGTGTTTCCCACAACTGCTGGGACATGAATCCTCATCTTAGGCTCCAGGGAAGCAGAGCCTTGAGCCTTCCCTCTGTTTTCAATTAGGAAGCAGTCTTCTTTAAGATCTCTACACTCTGTCTGCTGAAATGAATCACGTTAATAATTAATCATAAATAAATTCACTGAGTCTATTTCTAGGCTAATGTGTTACCCTTTCCCAATCATAGAAGCCTTAGATTTAGTAAGCATTTATTTTATTTTGGGGACTTATTTGAGTAGCAACACTAACAGGGAATCGCTAGTGTGATTCTGTGCGTGTAGCTGATATTGTCTGCAAGGAAGAGAGGAAAGGGACCCTTAGGGGGCCCTCAGCATCTGCTATGTGTGAACTGCCATCTGCCATCTCCAAGACTCATGTGGAAGATCAGTCTCTAATGTGTGGAATTAAGAGGGTGCGGAATTACCCCAACTGCAGAAGTGGGACCATCAGGAGACCATGAGGGTGCATAAAGTTCTCTGAGAGGTGCCTCCATAACAGAATCCTGGTAACCATGGAAAAAGAAGGAGGGTTTATTTTGGTTTATTCATGCTGCTGTGGCTTGGGACTCTTTCAGCATGAAGGTCATCCACAGAGGAAGCCCTTAGCCAGAACAAACCAACCAGAACTCCTTTCTTCACAACTTACCCAGTCTGTGATGTTTTGTTATATATACATTGGATTGAATGCAACTTTTTTTCTGAATCGCCTCTTTTTCTTATCATCCTTCCTTGCCAGGAAGCCAGGTTCTCCCTCCTTGATATCCCAAGTTTATCCATGTCCTGTGGCTTTTCCTGGGGAGACATGAACAAGCACCTGCTCGCCCAGATAAGGCAGTAATGACAGACCAAAGAAATGAGTCCACACAAGGTTAACTTAGAGAACTAGTGAGTTTACTGGAGTTTATTCAAAAGATTATGCATTTTTCTTTAACATTTTTTATTTTTATTTTTATTTTTTATTTATATATATATTTTTTACAGAAGCCTGGCTGATTCAAAGGTACAGTACCAAATGCCCATGCAGCCTGGATGATAATGTAGGAAAGCCAAGTCCCTGAAGCTCCTTCCATGACTTACAGGCAGCTCAGCATGTGTAAGAATCTCTTCTCCCCAGCAGTCATTACCGTTCATATAACCTTAGGGTAGGGTCTTGTGACCTTTATAAGTTTTAGGAGCTTCCTGAGACTTTAAGTGGTTTTTATTTCGTGAGTCTCAACAGAGTATTTCAATTTGAAAGAAATATCTACACAACAATACAACTGACTAGTATGTCTTTCCACACTGACCAGAGTGCATTCTCATTATTTGGCTCCCTGGCTATCTTCTTCCACTGGCTGCAAGTGCCTAGGGAGTAGAATCTTATTTACCTCTAAATCTTCAATGCCTATCAGAGTCACCAAGAAGAACTCCAATAACACATTCAATGAAAGCATTCAACATGGCTACCTCTTCTATCCCATTTCTCTTGTGCCAGGCAGGTCTGTGAATAACACTTGTAACATTTATGGTAGAATGCAATGTCTAGACTATTAATCAGTTGATTTTGTCTGTAATATCCAAAGTTAAAAGAATACAACCCCAGCTTGGAGAAATCAAGCAGCAAGGGTAGAGATTAGAAATGGAAATATGGTCAGTGTCTGGGACAGGATAGAGTTTTGAGGTGAGGTCAAGACATACTTGAGATAAACTTGTGGGATCCAAGGACAAAGAAGACTGGTTACTTTTCCCTGGTGGGTTTTCTAGCACGAGGCAAGATCGATAGTGCAGGGATCATAGATGCCCAATAGCAGATACCACCTGGAGATGCAGGGAGTCCCAGGGAGCTAGGGATGCCTGGAGGCAACAGGTGTCTTCTAATATACACAAGGGTTCCAGGAAGTAGAATAGGCTATGGCAGCACATTTGAGCTTGTAGACTAAAGATGGATCAGTTGGAATCAATATCGTTCTTATTTATTTATTATTTTAATATTTTTTGTTTTATGTATTTATTTCTTGTTATATATATATATATATATATATATATATATATATATATAACATTCAGACAAACATATATATATGTTTGTCTGAATGTGTTTCTATGTATACCATATGCTTGATGGTGCCTGCAGAGGTTAGGAGAGAGATTCAGATCTCCTGGAACTGGAGTTATAGACAGTTGTAGGCAGGTTCTGGGGAACCAAACCTGGCTGTTCTTTAAGGCCCTCTGTCTTAACTGCTAAGCCATCTCTCCTGAAAGATGGAAAAACTCAAACATAGAATTGTTCATCTCATCTTGTAGCATCAGGAGTCAAAATTATGAAACTGAATTATATTTAAAAATACTTCAAATTACATTAAGTGCACAGGTCGACTTCAGGCTAGACGTTTGTAAGATCTGAAAACACAGGCTGGGGAGATGGCTCAGTCAAGCGCTGCTGTGTAAACGTGAGGTCCTAAGACTGCATCCCCAGTATTCACCTAACAAGTCCACATGGCAGTGTGCATCTGCAATCTGGAGAGGTGGAGGCAGGAGGATTCCTGGGGCTTGATAGGAGTCAGCTGACCAAATCAGTTTATGCTGTAAGACCCTGTCTGAAAGAATAAGGCGGAGCTCTAAAGCCCTCAGGCTGTTAGGCAGGTTGTCTTGAGCCAGGGCAGTGGTTATAGACCTAGGTGCCAGTGATGCCTAGACCTGGATTCAAACTCACCTGGACTCACTAGTATCCTTTGGCCTCAACCTCTTTAGTGCTGACATTTTGGCTAGGGGCACACGCTCAACTTCTGGGCACACGCTCAACTTCTGTACACACTGGAACTTCTCTTAGCGATAAAAATCTGTCTTGATTTTTATGGTGTTTTTTGTTTGTTTGTTTGTTTGTTTTAAGAGGTAGAGAACAACAAAGGAAGCCACATTCTCGGCTCTCCATCTAGAAATCAAAGGGACTCTGGCCAGCCCGAGTGGCGAGCGTGGCTCTGGCAGGCCTTGACCTTCTCCCTAATTCCCTCTGCCTTGCTAAATTTGTTAGATTGCATTCCTAAAACTAACTACCAACTTCTCTTTTTTTTATTGGATATATTCTATATTTACATTTCATTTCCCTTTTTCTGGTTCCCTGCCCCCCAAAGGTCCCACATGCCCTTTTCCCTCCCCGTGTTCCCCCATCCACCCTTTCCCACTTCCCTGTTCTGGTATTCCCTTACACTGATGCTTTGAGCCTTTCCAGAACCAGGGTCCACTTTTTCCTTCTTGTCGGACATCATTTGGTATGTGGATTGTGTCTTTGGTGTCCCAAGATTCTAGGCTAATATCCACTTATTAGTGAGTGCATACCATGGGTATTCTTTTGAGACTGGGTTACCTCACTTAGTATGATGTTCTCCAGCTCCATCCATTTCTCTAAGAATTTCATGAATTCATTGTTTCTAATGGCTGAATAGTACTCCATTGTGTATACATACCACATTTTTTGTATCCATTCTTCCATTGAGGGACATCTGGGTTCTTTCCAGCTTCTGGCTATTATAAATAAGGCTGCTGTGAACAGTTCTATTGCCTTTTTTGGCTTCTTTCTCCTTCTGAGACTGCCTACCTAAGTCCAGCTATCAAAGTATTGAAGCCCAGCCATCAAAAGCTCCATTTGGCTCAATTAATGTGTGCCCAATTAAAATTAAACACCTCATCCTAACACTGGGTTCCGATTTGTACCTTTATAAACCAACATTTGCCTATGTGCTATGACTGTTTTCCTGTCTATCCAGAGACAGTCCTTTGTCCCACTCTAGGACAAATGTTCTTCCTACCACTCCCTTCTTCCATTTCCCTGTCCTCTGTCTTCTGTCTTTGTCTCTTATTCTCTGTTTTCTGTCCCTCTGGAGCAAATAAATCCCCTTTGTGCTGAGAACTTGGTCTTGGGGATCCTGAAACGATACTATTCCTTACAGACATGCATCTCTCCCCCAATACAGAAACCCTGGAAAAGCCAACAAATGAAACTAGAATCAGCAATAAGAAAGTTGTCAGAAATTTAGGCTAAAATCGGGCCGGGGTTTAGTGTACTTCAGGACCCAGGAAAGTCAGAATCTAACTCCTGTGGTGTACACTGAAAGCCAGTAACGACACAGAAACTGAGCGTGGTAGATGCATTTGCCACCTGAGGATTTTTAAACCCCCAAACAAACACCTACTAGCTTTTTATAAGCATAACAGCATAGAACCAGATAGTTTCAACAGCAGCTGTCACACCGACAAAGAGGCCTGCCTACCCTGGTGCTGTCGTGGTGTGGATATTGAAATTTCTGTTGCTGTAAAAACAATGCTAAGCACTTACTTGCCTAGAGTCAGACAGGCAGCTGGAAAACTTTGCTTGATAAGTCTAATCATTAACTTTTTCCCCTGGGTTCTCTTGGGAAGATTCAAGAGTGTTTGGAGAAACGGATGCCAACTTATACAGATAAACACCTGTACACTGCACAAACACACAGAGAGTTATAGCCATAAGCAGACTTAAACATATAGATGCTGTCAACAACAGAGTCCTCTCTCTCTCTCTCTCTCTCTCTCTCTCTCTCTCTCTCTCTCTCTCTTTATTACATCTACCCATCTATCTGTATCTGCCTGTCTCTATCTATATATATCATCTATCTCTGTCTATCTATCTATCTATCTATCTATCTATCTATCTATCTATCTATCTATCTATTTATGTATCTATCTATCTATCTATGTATCTATCTATGTATCTATCTATGTATCTATCTATGTATCTATCTATGTATCTATCTATCATCTATCTATCTATGTATCTATGTATCTATCTATCTATCATCTATCTTTCTATCACTATCTGTCTATCTATCTATCTATCATCTATGTATCTATGTATCTATGTATCTATCTATCATCTCTATCATCTCTCTATCATCCATCTCTCTCTTTATCTACCAATGATCTATGCATTTTTATCTATTATTTACATTTACCTATATATTCTTCTGTATATTTATGGCACTCTGAGGACAGCACCCAGGATATGACTAGCCCAGTATTTATAGAGTTGTGAGCTCACGAGGGAGGTGATATTATATCTACTGAAAACAGAATTGAAGTAGAAGATGGTTTAAACTCTTGAGGACGATGTCTAGGAAGAAGTAATATTTCTATCTAAGTGTGCTTAGCCACGCCACTGTTCCCTCAACAGACAGCTGGGGGGGGTTGAAATTACTCACATGACTTTGATCACTAGCACTTGTTCAGCTCTGGTGTGTGTGTGTGTGTGTGTGTGTGTGTGTGTGTGTGTGAATTCAGAGGTCAGTGTTGAGTGTCCTCTTCAATTGCTTCTCCACCTTATGTTTTAGGGTAAGAGTCTCTGATGTAGAACCTGGAACTTACCCATCCAACTACACTAGCTGTCCAGTAAGCCCTAGAATCCTTGTCTCTGCCCCTTGCAGTGCTGAAGTTATGGATTTGATATTACAATGCTTGTATGTATGTATGTATGTATGTATGTGTGTATATTTGTTCGCTTTATCATAGACACTGGGGAACCATGTTCAGGTCTTCATGCTTTCACTGCAAATGCCAGATTGACTGAGTCATCTCCTGGTCCCTTTCAAGTCATTAACTTCATTATTAGAAAGAACCACAGGGTCAGTTCCTAACATGATTTTTCTGAACCAGAGAGGCAGCTGACTTTCAGAGAGCCTTGTGCAAGTGTATGGACATACTGGGTGTCCCCTGCCTACATGTGCGGGTGTTTCCCTGTTTGAGGGAGAGTCAAGTTGTTCTTGCCTGTCATCCTGATACCACAGATGTGGAAGCAGCAACTTAGAAAAAAAAATGACCTTCTTGAGGGTCTCTGAGCTTGGTGTTTAGGGACCCTGGTTTTTATTTCTGCCTGAGAGGTATACCTTGTGTCAGGGGCTTCCTGGATGAGGGGGTGGAAAACCGTGCAGCTCAATAACTTCCTCAGTCAGCTCTCGATCTGGGACTAGGGCGGCAGTGGGACTTCTAAGAATACCAGAGCCCTCTGCCTTAAAGTGAGGGCATAGATGTCTTTTCCTAAGCCAAATTGAAATGGATTTCGGATTATCTTTTATTGTCTAGGAAGGTCCCCCTGGGTCACTTGCTTTGACCTCTCCCACTCTCCTAGGAGACAGGGTGGCCCCTGTGTGTAATGATGCTCTCAAAGCCTCCCCTCTCTGACCAAACAGGTACATAGCACGCTATGCCAAACACTCACTCCTCTTACCCTTCGTCTGGCCTCCAAGGTACAAGCACGTCACCCTGCCCTCTGTTCTCTCAAAGGATGAAACCTATGAACAGTCATTATATATTTTTATTTTGTCAAAATGTAAGAAATAAGAAAACATTACAAATCATACCTACTTACCTTCTGGCTAGATGATACTGATGGTGATTGCGGGTTTTGGTTTTTGAGACATGATCTCACCACGGTGTCTAGACTGGTCCTGAACTCTTGAGCTCAAAGGAGCTCTGTCTCAGACAAAAAGGTTTAGAGAACATGATTGAGGAAGACACTTAGGGTTGACCTCTGGCCTCTATTTTCACAAACACACATGTGAACCCCTCCCCCAACACACCCACATGAAACCACACATGGATATGGTAGTATGTACCTGGAATCCTAGCACTGTGGAGGATCAGAAGTTCAGAGCTATCCTGGGCTGCCTAAGGCACTATTTCAAAATATATTTTAAAAGAAACAAAGCATAAGAGTTCTTTTCGTATGCTTCCCGGTTCCAACCTTCTTTCAAAGGCAAGTATTGTGGTATCTTGTTATGATTGTATAACTGTTTCACATTTATAACATATCCATATATACATAAAATACAGACTTGAAAGACAATAATTTATTATGTGTGAGTTAAACTTAATATTTAGCATAAATATGATTTGTGTTTGATAATGACATAAAATTTTGTTTACATTAAAGGTGAAAGTTAAATTTACAATTAACTTAATCAAAACTAAATGTTTACATAAATATAAACCAACATTTATATGTTTGCTACACATAAACACAATATATGCATATATTACAAATGTATACTCTTATTATTATGGTACAACTTTGCTTTAACCTCATTGAATTAGAATTGCTTATTGCTATGGCAGAATATCGGATGAGAAGCAACTCCAGGAGGAAGGGTTGGTTTTGGTTCAGGGTTTGAGGGTACAGTTTGTCACAACTGGGGAAGGCACAGCAGCAGGAGTGGAGGGCAGCTGCTCACACGTGACCACAGTCAGGGGACAGAGAGGTAAATGCTGGTGGTCAGCTTATTTTCCTTTGTATTGAGTCAAGGACTCCAGCACCATGGGATGGCGCCATCTACGGTTATGGTGGGTCTTCCCATCTAAAGTTACCCAATCTAGACAGTCCCCTACCCCTACCCTCAGACTTGCCCACAGGCCAGTTTAATCTGGCTGATCATCCAATGGGAGTCCTTTCTCAGGTGACTCTGCGCCGTGTTTAGTTGGGCAGTTAAAGCTGACTGAGACTTGTCCCTTTGGCGAATCTAGATCCTGTTCATTTGACAGTCAGTATTAGCAATCACAATCATACCATTTTTCTGTTTCTGTTTCTATTCACTCTGGTGCCTGGCTTGTCTCTTTAGTCCTGTGAACTGCTCTGGTGTCTTCCACTGCAGGTATATGCCATCCGTTTATGACTCTCTGTGGCTTGTACAGGATAGATGTTAGAAAGTTCTCATAACTGCTGACAGCACCACCACATATCTTCCCACGGAAGTCTCTCCTGGTCACGTACGAGGGATTTTAGGATAGACACCTAGAGGTGGATATTTCTCTTCTACCAAGGGCTGTCAGGCGTTTCTCCAAGAGGCTGTGCTTGAATGCCCTGCAGACTGGCAGAGAGTGCAGCTTCTGTATTTCTGTGTCCCTGCTGGCACTGAATCTTGTCTATCTTCAAGTTCATTGCCAGCCGGGTGGATGTGAAATGACATTTCACTGGTGGTTTGTCTGTCTTCCTGACTATTCATAAAGTCGACAATCTTTCATGTTTATTGGCCCTCTGGGTTTCCTTCTCTGTGTGATGCATTTTCCTAGCTTTTGTCTATGTTTTTTTCCCTTGGGTTATTTATCTTTTCCTTATTAATTTGTAGTAGATTTTTACTACTTTATTTTCAAGAATTTACAATGCCCCCCCCCGGCTGACTTATCTTTGAGTTGGTTCATAAAGCCTTATAGTGTAGATTTAAAATTTTCTTTGAGAATTTCATACATGTGTACAATGAAATATGATGATACACACTTTTCAATTCCCACCCCCCAGTCTCCCTGGATCACCTTCTCATAAGTGAGCATCTCCTTTCTTGTGTGCCTGGTGCCTGTAGAGGCTAGAAGAAGGTGTCAGATTTCCCAGAGGTGGAGTAATGGGTGGATGTGAGCCACTCAGTGTGGGTCTTGGAATTGAACTTGGATCCTCTGGACGAGCAAGAAGTGCACTTAATTGCTGATTCCCCTTCCTTCCACTTGTAAAGTGGCTCAGCAAGTCCATTTAATTCTGCCATTTGTGCATGGGTATGTGGCCATCCGCTGGAGCTGGTACAATCTACTAGTGGCTATCGGGTAGATGTCTTAAATTTTCCCATAGCTAAATTGTTTAAAATTAATTAATTGATTGATTTATGTGTGTACACATGTGTGTCGTGACTCATGAACGGAGGTCAGAGGACAACTTGTGGAACTTGATTCTTTCCTTCCACTGTGTTGGTCTCAGGCCCAGGGATTGAACTCAGATTGTCAGGCTGGGTGACATTTCCCACTGAATTCTCTCACTGGCCCTGTAGTTAGATATCCATGGTATCCTTATGCTTTTTGCACTGTGTATATTATTTAAGGAATCTTCCACCTATATAAGCACAGGAACCACATATATATGCTCCCCCACATCCCAGCACATGAACCATTCACTTTCCTCGTTCTGTTCTCAACGGACACAGGCACTCTGTCAGGATCTGATGCAGGATTTAAGAAGGAGAAATTGTTCCCACCACTACAAGAAATTTAGTGTAGGGAATTGGGAGCCATTACAGTCTTGGGAAGGGTGAGAGGACTGGCCTTCAGGAATGGTTCCTATGATGAGGTAGGAGTACAAGCTTGATAACAGCATTGGTACAGCCACAACAAGGGACAGGGGGTTCAAGACGTCCCAACCTGACTGCCACAAGACAGCTGTCCTAAACTAGTATTCAGCTTTCCTAAAGCTGCAACCCCTCAATACAGTCCCTCATGTTGTGGTAACCCCAACCATAAAATTGTTTTTGTTGCTACTTCATAGCTGTACTTTTGCGATTGTTATGCATCATAAACGGAAATATCTGATTTGCAAGGATCACGACCCACAGGTTGAGAACCACTGTTCTAATCTCATGTCTCCAGGACTCTGTAGACAATGAAAATCTCCTTAGCTGGCCATCTCTCTAATATTATATAAAATTCTAGCACAAATGAGACAAAGACTATTATTTTACACATACACACATTTGTGTTTGGGCTGAGTGGTACAGATATGTATGAAGCCAGTCTTATGCCTTTTTGTTTGAGGTTGTATCACTCACTAGCATGGGACATTCCAATATAGATTAAGCTAGCAAGCTAATGGGCTTTCAGGGCCCTCTCTCTCTTGGCCTCCCATCCCTAAGTGAGAACAACCATGACATTAGTGGCATGTGCTTGATGTTTTATGTGGGCTCTAGGGATTTGAACTCCGATGTTTATGCTATTGCGGTAAACAGTTCACTAACTGAGCCTTCTCTCTAGCCTTGGAAATTGTTTTTAACTTATTAAGGTAGGGCTGGGAGAGAAAGAGTGACCAATGGATGCCTAGTTTCTGGAGAAGGCAAAGGGAGTAGAGAGATATAGATTGCAAATGTAAGCATTGTGGATTTCACAACCCTTCGTTGTTCCAAGTAGAAACTAGGTATGGGTTTTCTCTGGGAAACAGCTTTTAGTTAGGCAGCAAGAGAACCTTCTGCACTGGGGAGCAAACGAGGAAGACTCTGAAGCTAGCTAGATACATGCATGCTTGAGAAATAACAAGCAAGAACAGACTACCCTCAGCTTTAATGCTGACACCACACCTTGGCTTCATTTGTTACTTAGGTTTTCATGGTGTAATTGCTTGCTGAGTAAGGAGTTGTCCTGTGCACGTGACATACCAAGTGACATCCCTGGCCTCTGCCCACTGGACGGTAGGAGCATTCTTTCCCCTCCAAAAATGTTGTAAAAACCAGTGTTGCCAACTAAGGTGTAGAAGATGTGACAGATCATGCATGAAGATAATTGATGTAGTCAATACACATGGGGAGTATTTCTTCATGTGTAAGAGTATTTATAGTAGGCATTTTGGGGGTGTGTCATGGAGATCCTGTAGCTTTGGAGTAACAGGATCAGACCTTTCACACAGTCCAAAAGTTTACAAATGATGGATGTTTTGGAGTGGAGCAATTCAGGGCCCTGGATTGAGCCTGGATGGCAGCTGAGATGGTCAGCCTGCCTACTCTCCCTTATCGTCATCACCACAGTGAGCTCTCCAGCACTGCTCTGTCTACGCCACCCAACGTTGCCATCTCCATGGCACAGGACAACAGGATAAGTGGGAGGAGTCCCTGTGAGGCTCCAATATTAATGGACCTTGACCCAGACCAACGGCTCATTGCAATGAGCATTTGCCAGTGAAGGTGTGTGTGCACATGAGGGTGGGGTGGGGTGGGGTGGGGGGTGAGGGGTAATATCATGGGGCACACTATAACATGCTACAGCTTCCACAACGGGATGTTTTCATGCTTTGTTTTCTTGTTGCTTGTGTGGTTTTTATTTTCTTAGAGGGGTGTTGCCAAGGCAGAGGGTGGACACAGGAGGAACAGGAGCTGACTGAGACTGGGAAACAAAATGTGAAGCTCACAAAAATCAATGAAAAGTCTTTGAAAAAACAAACAAACAAACAAAAAACCCCACCAAGCTTACATCCTGACACAAGTACATTGTACACACACATATTAGTAGTCTTAGACTATTGTTACATTTTGTATAAAAAGTACATTTTATAATCTGATTCTAGTTTTTAATATTTAATCAATTTATTTTTTAAAAATTTAATGGATAGGTAATACTGGCATAATGGCATACATTTATACAGTACAATGCAGTGTTTTGATACATATATACTATGAAATAATCAAATCATACTGGTAAGCAGACCTAGCACCTCAAATATTGTTTCATGTTTAATTGCTGTATATTCATTGTACACCTTGCTAGGTCTCACTAAGAAATTTCTTTAACACATATTATGTATCTTTGATGATATTCAGCCCTATACTTCTCTTGTATTTCTTCTGTCCACCTCACTCCTGTTAGTCATATATATCATATATGTAACATATATGACATACACAGACATGTACCTATTTTATGTATCTATAAAATCTAGGATTTTTAAATGAGAAATTAAAGCATACTGCAGTTATCTTTCTGAGTCTGTCTTATTTGTCTTAATATGAGGATTTCCTGTGGCATCCATTTTCCAGACAACAGCATAATTTCATTCTTTTTGTAATCGAATAAAACTCTATTGTGTACATGTTCCACATTAAAAAATATCTGTTCTTGTGTTGATAGACACCTAGGGTGGCTCCATCACTTAGCTACTGTCAATAGTGCGGCAATAAACTGACGTTCAGGCGTCTCTGGGGTATGTGGATTGAGAGTCTCACAGATATATTTTATTTTCATTCCACGTGGGTCTGATAAAATAACCAGACAAAAGCCATGTAAAGGAGACAAGGCTTATTTGGCTCATGACTCTAGGTTACAGTCCATCATTTCACGGAAGCCAAACCAGGAACACGGAGAAACTGGCCACACCATATCCACAGTCAGAAGCAAAAATCAATGCAAGAGTACTTACAGGCTCAAGCTGCCTTCTTCTCCATTTTTAGAGTTTAAGATCTCTCTGTCTAGGGAATGGGCCACCCACAGTGCCTGGATCCTTCTACTTCAGTGACCATAATTAGAATAATCCCTCCAGACACAGCCAAGGGCTACCTGATCTAGACAGTTTCTCATTAAGACTCTTTTTCCCAGGTCATTCTCCATTGTATCAGGTCAACATTAACCATCACAAGGTCTACGCTCAGGCATGGTGTAGACAGTCTTTTGGTAGCACTAGTTCTCTTCTGTGAAGAGCCTCTAGACTAATTTCCTTAGTGAGTGAATTAAATATATTCCCACCAGCCGCATATATCCCCTTCCCCGAATCCTCTTCGCCCAGCATTCTTTATTCGTTTCTGATGGGAATATGAATGCATTCCAGCCCAGAGAAGATAGATTAACTCAGTAACCATGGTTATTTCTGAATATCAGCACTACCAGGGGTTTGTCTCTTTCTTTTTTCTTTCTTTCTTTCTTTTTTTTTTTTTAACATATCCAATTTAATACAGCAAACCTGTGCATTAAATAGGTGCCCACGTGGTAATTGAAAAATTGCTGTGGTCACTGGGGAGAGTAGTAGGAGAGAATTACATTTCTAATCCGCCTGCTTGCCCCTGGCATGGTACCACATACCTCCCCGGCCGGAAGACCCCGTACCCACCTTAATACCCTGCGATGGTCCTTGAGAGACCATCCGGTGCTGCCGCCAGAGCTGCAGTCAGTCTTGGTTCCAGGGCCTGCCTGGCTTGGGTGACTTATTTAATCTCTGCAAATTTATGTTTTTCTACCCTTGCAACGTGGAACTAACCTTTCAGCGTGGCTGCCAGGGCCAACGGGGGTGACCGACGGCACATCTGACCATGATTAGTCTGCAGTGCTTTGGCCTGGGTGGGGGCTGCCTCTTCTTGTCTTCTCCTAACACGCCCGTTGCAGCTTGCTTGCGGCGATGACCCCGCTGCTGCCCCTCTGTTCCATCTTCCTTAGGAAGGGACATTATAGCAGAAGGGAAGGATGATGCCTTCAAGCGCCAGGGAGACGATGAGTAATGCTGAGGGCCCCCGTGCTTCTGAGTAGCTGGCTTTCCTTTTTTCCTTGACAGGGCTGCTGACAGGCCCTTTAGCAGTACAGAGGCTAATTACTCGCCAGGAGTAAAAGAAAATGTGCGGCTTGGTTGTTCTGGAGTTTCCCAGGGCAATAAATCACAGCCGTGGTCCCTGGCTTTGTTTGATTTAATAAAGATTTTCAAAAGAGAAAAAAAATGTTTTCCTTGGTTTTATTGAAGACTGTTGGTCATTTGAGCCTCCTGTTTCATCAAGAGCCTCTCTCTCTCTCTCTCTCTCTCTCTCTCTCTCTCTCTCTCTCTCTGTGTGTGTGTGTGTGTGTGTGTGTGTGTGTGTATGTGTGAGTGTGTGTACATGCTCATGTACTCACAGGGAAATGGAAAATATACATATACACTTATGCACACACACAGTTATACACAATACACACACTCACACTCATTCATACACACCTATATGCTCACATTCACACATGCACTCTCGAAAGCACACTCACATGCAAAACCACTACCCACAAACGGAAAGTTATGTTATATCCTGGCTCCTTCAAAAGGCATTTTATGTTTCGTTTTACTTAATCTCCACAATAGCCCACTTAATCCACATACTTTTTCTGAATCGTTTCGGAGAAGCTGAGAAGATTGCTTAAAGCCACGTAGTTACTAGATAATAAGCCGGCATTCCGGTAGTGTTCAGTTAGTTCCTTTTTATAAGTTTGTTATAGCTAAAACGTTTGAAAATAGAATACGCTCAGCAGAATTAAAGAAAAACAACCCTCCACTTCCTAGAGATTGCATGCTAGTTCAGTGTACTTTCTTCTAGTTTGTTTTGCATGTGTCATATATGAAGTCAAAAATATTTAGGGATTAGAGCTGGGGAGGTAGCTCAGACAAGCATGGGGCTATAAGTTTCAATCTCTAGCAACCTGCATAAAAGCTGGGTGCAGCAGCGTGCATCTGTAACACACAGAGCAACTGACGTGGACCTCTGGCCTCCACATGCACATGTGTGGTTGAGCACAACCCCAAACGTCTACACACACTTTCAGGTGCCACACATCATCTTTAATTCTAATAACCGAAAAACCCATAAACGTTGGCCACGCCACGTCAAGTCTACTTCCAAGACAATCTTAGCGAGCTGCTAAGTTCAGCCTGTGCTAGGCAGTAAGGTTCAAAATAAGCGTGTGTGGATGGACGGGCCTGCCAGATATACAATCACAAAATTTGGATGCAGGGCGATCAATGTTTGAATAATAATTAGTCCTGGGAGTTTGGCGATCATGAGAGCTATGCAGCCAAGGGGGAGAGCGATACATAAGACCCAATTCCATGGGACAAGTACCATCTGAACTAAGTACTGCAGCAAATGAAATGACCCATGGAGGCTGGAGGTGGGGAGAGTGAGGGAGGGGGAAGCAGGGGAGGCAGGAGGAGGAGGAAGGGGGAGGAGGCAAGAGGAGGCAGGGGAGGCAGGAGGAGGGGGCAGGTGTGGTCATTCTAAGTAGGACTACATGTGCACATAAGCCTCTAAGGACCAGAAAGATTATTTTAGCATGCAGCATCTGACACTCCCCCCCCATCCCCAAGAAATTCCACCCTGGATATATTATCCTTTGCCTCAGTGGAAGACACAAGTGAGGGACTCATCAGTAGTTTTCTCTTCCACCTATCCCTCAGAGTCACTTAGAATTCTAGGCTCATGCTTCCGGGAGAAAGTTACACAGTCTGCAATGTATCCAGTGGGAAATATATTTTTTTTACCCATGGCAGAAAATCTGTTTAATCATTTGCACATAATAGACCATATGCTAGCACGGGGCTGCAAGGTGACATGATAAAGGCAGAGAAAATGACTTGCCACAGGTTTGGGTGATGAATGTATCAGACAGGTCTTCGCCTGGGGAAAGAGTGGAGATTCAAGGGTGCTCAGGTATAGGAAAAAAATCTTCCCTATCTGGAGGGCCATGGCCATTACTACAGAGGTTCTGCTGGGCAGGCACAGTTCTTGCTTAATGAAACATTGAAAAGGGCAACGTCTCTGCCCTGGTCTCCTCTAAGATGAATAGGGAAAGAACCGAAGTTATCTTTGTCTGACCAGATCAAGTTAAAAAAATCATGAACCTGTAAAAATGTCTCTTTGGCATATAGAAATTTCATGTTCTACATGCAGCCATACATCTCCCCAATTCCGATGAAGCCCCATTGCTCCCTATACCTACCAGACGCCTTGCTAAAGTTTTGTGTGAACGAGTAATGAATGACTTTACTAGGAGCCCCCCCAAGGACAGCTTCTGGTGTGCTTCTGTGCAAGAGCAGTCTTCAGAGCAGAGTCCCAGCAGAGACAGCTGGGAAAGGCAGAGTCACAGCCAGTGAGTAGAGCTGGGATTTGAACCCATGTCTCTTTGACTTTAGATTGCAATGCTTTCCTCTGCTAAGCTGCAAGAATCTAGGGTGTGATTGTTGATTTGGGGCTGTGTGTAATATGTGCATGTGCCTGTGGAGGCCAGAGGGCTACGTAAATTATCTTCCTTCATCATTCTCTCACTTATCATTATTATTAGCTTCAGAGAAGATCTCTTACTGAACTTGGAGTTCACCAATTGGTTGATTAAATTAGCTGGCCACTGCGTTCCTATATCAGTAGCTCTCAACCTTCCTAATGCTGAGATTCCTCAGGTTGTGGTGAGGCCCAACCAGAATATTATTTTTGTCCCTACTTCACAATTGCAATTTTTCTACTGTTATGAATCATAATTCAAATACTCTTGGAGATACAGGTTTTCCAAGGAGTCAAGACCCACAGGTTGAGAGTCACTGTCCTAAATCTTCTCCTCTCCCTTCTTCCACTGCTGAGATGATAGGCTCATGTTACTGCAACTGATTTTAATTTATTTTTTTAAACACAGGTGCTGGGGATCTGAACTCAAGTCTGCATGTTTGGGTAATAAGTACTTTGCCCACAGAGCCATCTCTCCAAGCCCTTGATTTTTTTAATAATAAAGTTCTTTTACTAGAAAAAAGAGGACATCAATACTGGAAGGCTTGAAAAGCCTGTGTGCCATTCTCAGTATTGTAATGGCCTCGATGCTTGTATCAGCTTCCTGCCTTTTCTCTTCTTCTAGCTGTACAGTTTAACTCTGCTTCCCAAATCACACCCACATGCCCTAGCCACTGCCCCCAGCGATCCTCTCCTTACCCTCTATCTCAATGCCAAGTTTAAACTTCTTAGTTTTTCTTTTTTTGGTTTTTCTCGAGACAGGGTTTCTCTGTGTAGCCATGGCTGTCCTGAAACTCACTCTGTAGACCAGGCTGGCCTCGAACTCAGAAATCCGCCTACCTCTGCCTCCCAGAGTGCTGGGATTACAGGCATGTGCCACCACTGCCCGGCGTTTAAACTTCTTAGTTTTATACTGCTTTCCTCTACCTTCCCCCCCATCTTAATACATGACAGCTCTATCAGGTTCTGACCCAATGTGGGTGGGGCTTTGCTAGTTTCTTTGCCCCTACCCTCGGATACAACATTGCCTTCTGATTGGGTTGTAGGAAAGCTCCTGAAAACTGTCCCTGTTTTAACTGTGGGCTACTTAGCTCATTCTCTACTCAATAGCCAGCAGAAAGCTTTTAGAATGGAGGGAGATCATGTGCTATCTCTGTTCAGAATTCAAAGATTTCTTCCTATGTGATATCTGACTGCTTACTGTGAATCCTCTATGTCCCTTTAAATTCCATCTGTCTGTCTATCTATCTATCTATCTATCTATCTATCTATCTATCTATCTATCTATCATCTATCATTCTATGTATCTATGTATCTGTATCTATCATCTATCTATCTATTCGTCTATCTATCTATCTATCTATCTATCTATCTATCTATCTATCATCAGTCATTCATGTGTTTGTGCATGCATGCACCCTTGGAGGCTAGAGGACATCTCCATTTGTCATGTCTTTGTCTATGGTCATACCACTCTGAATGCACTATGTAGAGCTGAGGATGACCTTGAACTCTCTAACTTCCTGCCACCAACTATTCTGCTGGGATTATAAGCCTGTGCTAGCACATAAGGTTTATGTGGTGCTGAGAATTGATCTCAGGGCCTTGCACATTCTAGGCAAGCACATTCCCAACTGAGCCACATTCTGATCCCTGATTTACTTTTCTTCTAATGACTTTTGCACTTAAGTGAATTTAGTGAAGAAAAACATTAGATTGGCTTATTAAAAAAATCAGAGTGAGAAAGTGTTCATATCTAATTGAGACTTTTAGGTTATTTAAAAAAGAATCTTTCCTCCCCCCCCCCCCTTTAAAAGGTAAAACTATCTAAGAGAATACACACAGATTTGCTTGAGAGAAATCCCTCCAGCCTGGGAGGAAATCACTCAAATCTAAACCATATGCGATATGTAAAGTAGCACTTTGAATATTCATGTTATGATGTGAAAATCAGATCCCCAGAACTATGAGTTCCTCGGAGTGAATGGCAATGAAGATGGCGGTGTGAATGTCACCCCTCTAGGGGACACTGCCACAGCTTTGCTCAACATCCTTTCTCCCCCATAGATTGGCCACCAGAGAAAAGTCACTCTCTCAGACACACCAAACATACCTTCGTTCTAATTATATGGGGCACTTCAGACAGAAGACACATTTTAGCACATCTTGCCGAGTGAAGTTTAATCCTCTAATGCGATGTTATTATTCTTACTGTTCTTCTGGCTCTTAGCTCGCGTTTTGCAACATCAGCGATTCATTTGTTTCTGCGTATCCCCAGCCTGGGCTGAAATAACCTCCGAAATGTATTGGGTGTTTACTTACAACCTCCACATTCACAGTTCTGTCTCTAAAGCTTCAGCTATTATGGCAAATGCTTCTCTTTCTCTCCGCTTTCATTCATCTGGTTAGTAGCCCTCTCAACAGATTTGCCTCAGAGCAATCAAAAGGATCTTCAGTTTGTTTTAGTAGAGAAAGAGAGGGGGAAAAATTGGATTGCTTTACAGCATGCATCTCGCCTTACTTTAATGAATGCATTTTATACTCTTATTCTGGCACACCTACTAAGTCCATTTCAGCATTATTCATCTTCATTTACACTGTAAATGGATTTTTTTTCAATTGCAAATTATTTACAAAACCCGTATCAGGAAACTTTTTACAGCTGAATGAATGGGTCCATATGTCCATAAAACTCAATCAGCCTTTGGCTTATATCAACGAGTTTCCCCTTTGAAAGAAGCAAGCTAATAGGGAGGCCCAGGAGAGTGGTGGTTAAACCTGACCCTAGAATACTCCTTTGTGGATATGACTGGACTTTTTTCCACTGGCCTCATGTTCTAATGTTCTTACTTAAGGAGATGGCAATCTGTGAATGGAGTTCAATTGGTAGAGTGCTTGCCTAGCACAAAGGAAAACCTGAGTCAGATAACATCACTGCATAAAACTAGGCATGGGACACACACTTGAGAAGAGAAGAAGTTTGAGGATTCAGAGACAAGAGGCATAACACAGCACTCAGGGCTGCCTAAGAAGACAGTTCTGGAGCTGGTGTAGGGAAGACCAAGAGAAGGGGAGGGTCAAATGGTAGTCAGGAGCTTACCTCATCAGGAGCTTACCTTGTTTTTCCTGAGAAAAACAAGGCGGGACAGGATGAACAGCGCAGTACTGACTAGTCTAAAACATTTGGGTACCGGAAGGTATGAGAATGTCTGAGGCTGCCCTGAGATTATTAAGGATGAGTATTTCCTCCTGATGCATATATAGGCCAGATAGAAGTAGAGCTCAGCTTGCATCACCCGGTTTGTCTATGACAGTTTCCTGGTTGGTCCTTTTGCTGCCTCTAAGAATGGCCTTGAAGGGGACAGTCTATTTTAGCTGTAAGGGATTTTCAAAGATGTCAGAAGGTGACAGTGCACAGGATATCCAGGGTCACTACTATGCAGCGTCAGCCTCTCAGATCCCACAGGGTCTCAGGGTGTTCTGTTACTTGAATGTCTGTCTGAAATGGGAACGTTTTTCAGATCTTTAGAGGCTGTTGAGATGGCTCAGTGGGGAAGAGGGATTGTTGCTAAGGTTGAGGACTTGAGTTTGATCCCTAGGACCTACTCCGAGGGAAGAAACAATTCCTGCAGGTTGTCCTCTGATCTCCATACCCACACTATGGCACACGGCTAACCCGCTCACCCTCAAAATAAACAAATAAATGTTTAAAAAATTAAAAAAATGAACACCATAGATGACCACAGTTGAATGGACATTTATTAAAATTTTACTTCATGTTGTAAAACTTAAATTCATCCATGACAATGTGTTTGATTAGTGGCCACAAATCCCAATTCTTTCCCATAAGCTTACATGGCATTTCGCTTTGGGAATTACATTATTATACTGCTGCTGAGAGTTATCAGGAATGTATTGGAGTGCCGGGGTCCAGGAGTCAACTCACAAACCACATAAACACCAATCTCAATGAGACAGGGATAGTGTGCTGAACATTCACCCGAGGACTATTCGATCAGGGCTGAAGACCAGACTCCAAGCTAATTTTGACCCTGAGCCAGAATCCTACAAAGCTTTTAAGCCTGAAATTCACAAACATCTGTGCCGAGTTATTCCACCAATCAGAATTAAGGAATCAGGGACTTCCTTAGTAACATGTCTTTGTTGAACACTTATCTTGTTCCCATTGGTTGAGTTATTCAACTATGGGGCCGGGGTCATCATTCTCTCTCAACTTGCCAACCAGGATGTCAGTTATCTACATACATGTCTCTGCCAAGAAGGATGTCAACTCCCAGGGAGGTCTTGGGAACTTTATTTGACTTCTACTCAACGTGGAGATTTTATTCCAAATAGCTTCTTATATTGGTACAGGTGTCTCTCTTATTTTGGGGTCCATCCCTAGGACAGCTTATAAAGGCAAAAACCATAAATGCTCCTATATAGGTATAGGAATTGCTGCCAGGTGGTTGGTTCGGACCCAAGCTTATCATGGCTAACTATACAAAGCAGGTCTAACTGACCTTTATTGTGCTTGTTTCCCAGGAACACCAAAGTATAACACATAACAGAATTTGCAATCAACTCGGGCGTGAGGAAGTTCCTAGTAACAGTACGTGAGAAAGTTTCCTTGTAACATTAGTAACAGCATAGGAATAAGTTTCCTTATAACATTAGTAATTGCATAAAATGGCTGGCTGGACAGGTAGCAGTTACCCAGGCCTTAACAGCAGAAAGCAAGTAAAAACCTGTAATTGATCTGTTATCACTGTGGAGAGAGGAGGGGGAAGAGGAAGACCTCCTTGGCAGCTTAAGGAGTAGCCTGCTGCTGGAGAGTTGACTGGGGATCCGGCGTGGTGTAGAACTCCAGAGGAAGCTAACTAGTAAGGCCCAGTGAATTCCCCATCTTAAAGCTGGGGCCTCAGCTTGAGCTGAGGGGCTGTGAGAGTTAATCTTGGTCGGCACTTTGATTGCCTCTGGAAACGAATAACAGAAAGTATCTGGATGAAGCTGTGAGGGAATTTCCAGGGAGGACTAGCTACAGATTGAAGGCCCTCCCCCACGTGGTCAGCACCTCCCGGTAGGGGCCCAGATGCAGACTTCTGAGGAGCAGCTGGAATGTGTGCCTGCCTGTGTGTCTCCACTTCTTGCTGGTGGCTGTGTCTCCACCTGTCACCGCTGCTGTGATCCTCCGCTGTCAGTCAAAGCCTGCTTCTTCAGCCTTCCAATACAGACCGAAGACCAGCGGCTCTGCAGAACCCTGCCGGCTCCCGGCATGAGATCAGGACTGGTGAGGTACCCAGCCTCATGGGCTGAGCAGCCACCCCGGTCTTCATGTGTCCACATTGCCAGCATTGTCATTGTTAGACAACCCGGGCATCTTTATATAAGCCAATCTGATAATTTCCCATTTAATATGTATCCATTCTCTACTAATTCTGTTCTTCTAGAGAAACCAGAGTACTATAGTGGGATTAAGACCACACACACACACACACACACACACACACACACACACACACCAGTGGCCAGGAGAAGTCCGGTTGGAGGAAGCCGTGCACACCCGTGTGCGCCCATTGCCCTTTATATTGTAAAATTATAATTGTAAAATTTATATTGTAAAATTATGTTCCCTCCATACCTAAAAGGTAACACAGAGGCCCCTTCCTGAAAAAATACTATATTTAGGTGTCATGGTGTGTGCTTTGATCCAACACAGCTCAAGCACCGAGTCAATATTAAAAAGATAAGTTTATTGTGTTCAAGCTACTATTGATTGATCAGGGATGTAGAACAGGTTCAGGAACTGAACTATGACTCTGAGCCAGAATGCTATAGAGTTTTAAGAACAAAAATCACAAAAGCCTTAATCACCTATGCCAAGTTCATAGTTGCATTTTCTACCAGTCAGGATTCAGGGATAGAGGACTTTCCTAGGAACACTTCTTTGTGATACACTTATGCTCTTCTCATTGGTTGGTTCGCTCAACCGTGGTGGGGCAACTTTCCCACCATTCATGTCTCAACTTGCCAACCAGGATGTATCTCATCCAGAGATGTCTTGAGAACGTGAACTTTGACCCTTATTTGAAATGTAAGTGTTATTTTAAAATGGCTTCAGTGTGGTTCCTTCTTACCTAGGTTTCAAGATGAAACTCTGCTATCTCTCTTGTCATCAGACTAGTAAACACGGATAAATAGAAGTACAACATGGGGGACTTGGGAGATGGCACACAGGGCAAAGTGCTTGCTGTGTAAGCCTGAAGATCTGAGCTTAAATGCTAGGCACATTGGTGCATCGTTGTAATCTAAGCACGGTGAGATACAGAAACGAGAATTTCTGGGGACTCACTGGCCAGTCAGGCTAGTTCAATTGATGAGCCTCAGACCGATAGAGAACAACTCAAGGGAGAGAGGCAGCTTTCCTGAAGATGACACCTGAGGTTGTTCTCTAACTCATACACATGTACACACACACACACACACACACACACACACACACCACACACCAGTGGCCAGGAGAAGTCTGGCTGGAGGAAGGATAAAAGAAACTAAAATGAACTCTAGCGTGAAAGTGGGAGCAGCAGGAGCCTAGCCGGTTCTGACAAACCTACAGCAATGGGATGGGATGCACACACATGGTCGGATCCCGAGTCTGCTGACTCAAAGGTGATAAAACACGATGTTGAATAAAAGGAACCGGTCAAAATGAGCGTGCTGTCTCCACGCTGGATTGAACTCTTCCACGACATGGAAAAGGACCTCAGGGTACTGTGCTAATGAGATGTGGGCTGACGCTTGGAAGCTTACTGAACGCAGTGGGGAGTAAAGATCCCAGATCTGTGTCAGGCAGTAGAAGAAAGGACCAAAGGGCTCAGGAGCTGGGGTGTGTTAGAGTGGGTGGCCTGGTACAAGCAGAGGAGTTCACTTGGTTACTCGGGAGAGCCTGTGGGACACAAGGCACTGAATGGAATGTGGACAGGACGTTCAGCCACCCCAGGGCACTGGTGGCTATCCTTTACAGTCAGGGCTGATGAGAGCAGGTGCTGGGACAGAGCCAAGCTGTCTGATTGCAGTGGGGATGATCAAATCCCAAAATAATAGAGATTGGGAAATGGTACTTGATCAGAAGCAAGTGGCTGAAATTATGGTAATGAGAGGCAAGGTTGGGATGACAGTGAAGGGGCGGGACTCGGAGAAAGCCATGGAGATGATTGACAGCCAGCCAGTCCCCAGGGGAAGAAGGTCAGAAGCCCAGAAAGCAACTTCTTAATCTTTGTGGTGTAAGCATAAGTCAGTGTGTGTGTGTGTGTGTGTGTGTGTGTGTGTGTGTGTGTGTGTGATTGTGCCTGTCTGTGAGTGTGGGAAGGCTGAAGTTACATCTTGGATCTCTTCCGTTTGGCTCACTAATTTCTTGAGGCAGAGTGTGGTGTTAGTTTTCATATTCAACTTGATCCAATCTAAAGTCACTTGGGAAAGGGCAAGTTTTACAAAAGAATTGGCTCAGTTAGATGGAGACATCCGTGAGAGATTGTCTTGACTGATGACTCATGTCGGAGGGCTCAGACCGCTATGACAGGCACCATTGGCTCTGGGCTATCCACGAAAGCTAGCTGGGCATGTAACCCTGTGAGACAGTATGAAGTGTTCCTCATAGTTCTTGCTTGAGGTCCTGCCTTGGCTTCTCTCCACGATGGACTGCGAAATGCCTTAAGTTGCTTTTGCTCACTGTGTTCTATCACTGGAACAGGAAGCAAACTAGAATGTAGGTTCTCAATGAACCTGGACCCCCAACTACTCAGTAAGACTCGCTGGTCACCAAACCACAGTGTTGAGCCTATAGGGACCCCTAGGCCATGCTAGGCTTTTGCTTGGGTTCTAGGGATTTGAACCCAGTTCCTCATGTTTGTGTGATGAGTGCTGTGGTGGTTTGAATAAAATAGCCCCCAGAGACCCATAGGGAGTGGGCACTATTAGGAGGTGTAGCCTTGTTGCAGTGGATATGGCTTAGTTAGAGGAAGTACATCAATAGGAAGTGGGCTTTGAGGTCTCAGCAGCTCAAATCAGGCCTAGTGGCTCACAGTATCTTGTTCTCTGCTAATCTGGATATAGAACTCTCAGCGATTTCTCCAGCACCCCACCTGTCAATATACTGCCATGCTTCCCGCCATGATAATAAGGGACTAAACATCTGAAATGGTAAGACGGCCCCCACTGAATAGTTTCCTTTATAAGAGCTGCCATGGTCATGGTGTCTCTTCATAGTAACAGATCTCTAAGACAAATATTTTACTCCACAGAGCCATTTTCCCAGCCCAGGTGGCTGTATGTCTTAACCTAATTCATTGTGTCATCATTTCCAGTAAAGAAACAAAAGCTTAGAATGATTCAAAGTTACACTAACATTTATTTTCAAATGGCATTTAAATTATATGTGTATATTCTGGACAATATGATGTTTTGAAGTATATATATAGGTAGGTTAAATCTATTGAATTAACACACTTATTCCATTACATAATTAAGGCTTTTATGGTGACAACACTTAACGGTCTACTTTCTTGGCATTTTGAATGAATGAAAAATGAATATGACATACAAATGAGTATCTGTACTCACTATATTGTGAGATAGGTCTATTAAAATTGTTCTTTTTAAGTTTTTAGTTTTTACATGTATATGTATGTATACATGTTTTTGTGCAGGTGAATGTGCATGGGCACATGTGTGCTTCTGTAGCATGTGCAGAAACCAGAGGAAGATATCTCTCAGGATATCATCTACCTCGTTATTTTTGAGTCAGAGTCTCTCATTAAACCTGGAACTTGTCAACAGGCTGGTTGGCTAGGTAGCCCCAGGGATCCTCCTGTCCTTCCTTCCCAGTACAAGGATTACAAGCATGTGCCACCATGCCTAGGGGTTTTTTTTTTTTTTTAAACATAGGTCCCAGGAATCGAACTCATGTCATCACGCTTGCAAAACAAGCGCTTTCCAGAATTGTGTCCTCAGGTCTGTCTGTCTTGCCTATATCTGGTTACAAAGTCTTTGGCAAACACCGCCACCTGATTCTGCTCTTGACCAGCCTGGCTTCTGATAACTTACAGTCTTCTTTCTCCTTTCATGACATCAACTCCACGTACCATATGCTCTTCGTTTCTCTGGCCTTGGTTTATTTCTAGAAGTACGGCCTGAACCCGTACACCCTCAACAGGCACACGCGGGACTGTAAAGCATCGGGAGAGGCACATGGCGGCAGATGAGCTACGCTTAGCACAGGCTGTATCTAAACTACCTTAGGAGCGGTCATTTTGTTGTCACGGTTGCCCCAATCAAAGAGATGGATAGAGGGTCTTGGGGCTGCAGCTGTTTGTCTGATCATTTAACCTTCGGAAACCGGTTTTATTAAAGTGTTCCTGTTGCCGAAAATGAATTACAAAGCTTTCCCTTCTTCTGTAGGAAATAAGAGTGCCCAGATGAGATTACACGGCTTCCTATGATATCTAAATAAGATTAGTTTGCTGAAGATCACATTAAAATCCCATTAAAGAGACAGTTCCGCTCCAGCCCCCCCTCCTCTCCTCAGGCAAGTTCTGAGAGAGTTGATGAAAATTGCTCAGGGATGACACGCAGGCTTCGGATACCCTGTGGAGACCCGGGAGAGGGGGTGGGAATATTACCCTAGCCACACTGTTGCAGGAGCAGGCTCTGTGTGCATGGCCCATTACTTACAGATGACAGTTCCTGACTCTAAGGAGGAAAGACTTTAGGGAAGAATTGGTAATGAGATGAACAGAACACAGGATGGAGCCACCGAGGTCAGTCCCACAGAACATCCAGGAAATCATTAATTCATTTTTTTTTCATGTGACAAGGATAACAATATTAATGTTTAAGTATTTATAGTCTTCCCTCAAGCTTGCTTCCAAGAAAGAGAGACTATTTGCTCTCAGGAGGCTGCCAAAGCTTGGACAGACCTTGCATGTGGAATGCGGACAACATTATCTTCTCCACTTTGTCTCCGGGTGTGCCGATTGGGGCATGGATGTGCATGCATATGGATGTGGAATGTGGAATGTGGAGAACAGCGCCTCTCCCACCCCCTCTACGTGCACGTTGATTAATGTGTGTGTGTGTGTGTGTGTGTGTGCACATGCATGCGGAATGTAGAGCACAGCCTCATCTGTCCTTCCTCAGGCACCACCCACTTTGTAGTTTTGAGACAGGCTTTCTAACTGGCCTGGAACTCACCAAATAGTCTGTATGGCCCAAATAGTGAAACCCTTGAATCCACCGGTCTCTATTACCTCAGTGCTGTGATTACAGATGCTGATGCCCTCCTCCAGCCTCCACAGGCTTGTGGTGCATAGACATACATGCAGGCAAACACTCATACACAAAATAAAAACACCACCACCATGCTTCTGGATATCAAACTCAGTAGGACATACCTCTCTTGCCACTTGTATTTTTTCTTCAAACAAACAAACAAACAAACAAACAAACAAACAGTTGTTCTAGAAGAGCTGAACAGATAGCCCATCCTGTAAGAGCCCTGGGTACTCTTCCAGAGGACACAGGTTTGATTCCCAGCGTGTACCCACGCGGCAGCTCTCTTCTGTCTTTAGCTCCAGTCCTTAAGGATCTGAGGTTCTGGGTATCAAACTCAAGTGGGATGAATACTGAGCCCAGTTACACTGATCTTCACTAGGAAGGGAAGGGACTGATCCCATAGCACCAAGCAGGACCAATGGGGTGGCCAGATCTTGAGTAGGGAAAAAAGTCAAGTCTGATGGAGAGCTAAGAGGTTGCTTGGAAGGATCTGTGACAACAGATGGTCCTTGGGGAAGGTCAGACAGGCGAGGGTATGTGCAAGAGACTCACTTGGTATATCTGTCAGTGCTTCTTTGATGATCCAATGTGCTTTTCAGAGGTTATATACTATTTGTCTTAAGTTTTTAATGACTGTAATGCAGCCTTCAAGTACCCAAATGTCATTTGATCCTGATTGATCCATACAGGGAAGATGCTGTGCTCATCAGTTTTGTGTTTCTTTCACAGAACACCTGAGATAACCTATAATAGGAAGGCTCACATTGGCTTCTGGTTCCAGAGACTTTGGTCCGTGGACGTTGGCTCCTTGCTTTCGATCCTATGGTGAGACAGAAAAGCCTGGTGATGAGTGTGTGGTAGAGCACAGCTGCTCACTTCTTGGTAGCCAGGACGTAAAGAGGAAGCTGGGGTCCTGGCTGAGGCCATATCCCTTGAAGAGCACTTGACCAGTGACCCAGGTTCTGTTTCCCAGGCCTCTCTTTATAGTATCCTTGATTTAATCCTTGACAATTTTATAGCTATCAACAGTGTATCTTAGTAATATCCACTCCCGACTTAATCCTTACTTACAGCTAGGTCAGTAATGTTGTTGAATGGTTCTTTATGGTTTGAGGGGCACGTGACAGGCAGAGAAGATCACAGACTTCATCTCACTTTATTGTTATCAAAGGTGAGGACCTTGAGGAGGGCACACATCAGGCTTCTTGTTTTCACCAGAACCTCTCACAGCTGTCACCAGGTTAATTAATTTGTTTCATTTTGGTCTTAAGTTAATTTTTTTTATTAGTTGGTCTCTCTCTCTCTCTCTCTCTCTCTCTCTCTCTCTCTCTCTCTCTGTGTGTGTGTGTGTGTGTGTGTGTGTGTGCTAGTTGGTGCCTGTGTATGTGTGTGTGTGTGTGTGTGTGTGTGTGTGTGTGTGTCCCAGGTGTCTTTCCTTGGAGGCCATAGAAGACATTGGATGTCCTCTGTCTGGAATTGCAAGCAGTTGCGAGCCACCTTACATGAGAGCTACAAGAGCAGTTCATGCTCTTGTCCCCTGAGCCACTTCTCCAGGTGCTTTGGTACCTTCTGCACCTCATAGCTCTTTAGAGATTGATTAGCTTGTTCAATTTTATTAACTGTGTATATTAGCCAGGGTTCTCTAGCATCACAGAACTTACGGAATGTCTCTATATACTAAGGACATTTATTGTAATAACTTACAGTTTGTAGTCCAACTAACCTAACAATGGGTAGCTATGAAGAGACACCATGACCAAGGCAACTCTTATAAGAACATTTTAATTGGGGCAGGCTTTTGGGTTCAGAGGTTCAGTCCATTATCATCAAGATGGGAGCATGGCAGCATCCAAGCAGGCATGGTGCAGGAAGAACTGAGAGTTCTACATCTTCATCTGAAAGCAGCCAGGAGAAGAAGGAGAGTACTGGCTTCCAGGCAGCTAGGATGAGGTTCTGAAAGCACACACCCACCGTGACACACTCCCTCCAGCAAGGCTTCGCCTACTCCAACAAGACTACACCTCCAAATAATGCCACTCCCTGAGCAACCGTATTCAAATCACCACACTGTGCTTATATCTTTGGTCCCACATTTCGCCTTTCCTGCATTGAAATGGACAAACTGCAATTCCTTTTCTGCAACCTGTTTTAAATATGAAAATGAATCTTACCTACAAGTAAATACAAGTGTCTTTAGCTACCCAGGACACTTTCGGTGATCCTGCTAAATATAAAAACAAAACATTCCTAAGGATGAATGAATGATAAACACTTTGAAAAATCAAAATACAACATAAACAGGGTTTAGGGGAGATTACAGAATGAGACTGAGAAACATCAGCTTCTTTCACAGGCTCATTTTTTGAGACACCTCTAGGTGTCACTGTTGAGACACCATCTGGAAAAGAGCACTATCCAGATTTAACACTGGAGCAGGGCTGCTGGGATAGATTTTGAGTGTTTTTGTGTATG